>CM042242.1:32086861-32371861 GCA_023566225.1 Romanogobio albipinnatus
AGCAAACTGATGAATAAATGCGCAATTGCCCAAGGCGCCTTGCCTCGGGGAGCCAGAAAGAGAGAGAGAAAGTGAGAGTGACAGAAGCATATATGGAAAGAAGTGAGGAGAATGAATTCTGACAGCTCCTGAAGAGGAAGACACAGAGCTAAAACAAGGATTACAGAAGTCTGAAGAAAGATAAACACAAATACAAGCACACACACTGTGAGCAAATGAATAACGCAATGATTGTCCTAAGGTAAGACAAGGGGGTGGCGTAAGTTATGCCTGCTGCAAAACGCCACATTTTTGGCAAGAAAACACACACATATTATAAAACGAAAAGAGACAAAGGGAGAATACAAGAAAGAGTAAATAGTAGCTCCAAAGTATTTTTAAATAACAATTGAGAAGTCGAAACTTAAAAACAGTGAAGAAACAGTGATGCTGAATAACAGAATGACAAAAAGCCATGAAAAAGAAAGTGTGGCAGGTTTTCTCCCCTATGAAACTGTCAGTTACAGATAACTAATGGATGAAGTTAAAGTTTCCATTCTGCTCTTTAAAAAGGTCTGGAGCAAAGATTTGAATCTTTCAATTAGTGAAAAAAGACCAGATTATGTATACATGGCAAAGTAATGTCAAGGAATCTGGGAGTGCAACTTATCCAATTTAAAATACTGAATCCCTTTTATTGGACCCCGAGCAGGCTATTTAGGCTCGGTCTGAAAGACTGAATGCTGGTGGTGTGAGAGGGAGGATGGAGACCTAATGTATGCTCTGTGGTTCTGCTCTAAAATACATGGACAATTTTGGTCTAATGTTCACGATTACATTGAAGAGGTGTCAAAATTCTGTCTAGGTACCAGGAGGTTGGCGGTCACAAGGTTTGCAGAATGGGTTACAGAATTGAGGAAAATCACAGCATATGAAAAAATAAAATGTCATATAGACATAAAATTGAGGTTTACAGGAGAAAGTGGGGTACATATGTGATATTTATTGAGGGTACAGGATAATGACCTCGTGGTGAGACACAATATAAAAAGGTCATTGACATATTTGGTGACTAGCTTTTTTTTACAGTATTATTTTAGTTATTTCATTATTTATTTTCTGCAATAATTTTTGTGGATTTAATCTAGCATTCTACATTATAACTGACACATGTTTGATGGGTGGGTAATGGGGGAGGGGGTTCGATAAAACACCTACATTTGTAAAAATGGAATGGGGTTTTGTCATTTTGAAGGAACAAAATATAATAAAAAGAGTGAATCATAAAAAAAGTATTGACATCATCCTACAAGTACCATCTTTTTTGTTGGGACAACAAATAAGTGTAAGCAAATGATGATTTCTGTGATGTTTTGCACTGTGTTTGACTTTAAAAATATTCCATGATAGAGTATAGTATAGTATAGTATAGTATAGTATAGTATAGTAGTTACAGTCAGGTTCTAGGGAGATGAAGATGGAGACGAAGTAGATGAAGACAACTCAGGGTTTTAATAATAAGACTCAAACTACAGCAAACATGTGAAACCGTGTGCTCATACACAGACAATACCAGACCATGAACTGAAGACGAGCATGAACTAAATACACAGATGAATTAACACAGATGACGAACATCAGGTGAAACTCAAATGACAAATGCTGTTTCACTAAACGAGGTTCGGGAGGAACATGTCAGATAATTGACACAGGTGGAGAGTACTCAGCTAATCAACAAAGAGGTATATATACGCAGCCGTCCTACCTCCATTTTGTTGACAGTTTTTTCAGCATCCCTCCACCACCCCTTCTCCACATCTTGCCCTATCTTTTAGTTCTAAACCACTTACATACGGGGGGTACTCTGGGTTCGGGCCGAAGTCCGAGCTCGAAGCCCTCCCCCCCGGACAGCACGCCAAATACGCAATTCAATTAAACTCTCTACAAATTATATGTAAGTGTGAACTCGTGAAACAGCTGATGATGATGATTAGTGTCCATGGTGACTGATGATAGCGGGAAAACAGAACAAAGGAAGACATGTGACAGATGAGAACAAACTGAATGTCCATGAAAACAAAACCAAACGGAACATAACTGTGACAATAGTATAGTATAAGCAACAGCCTCTGATGGAACGACAACTGTGTTCTGGCATTCTATTAGGAATTCATGACTTTTACTGCTACTTCATGACATTCTACTATAAACGTCTACTATGGGAGATGGCTAGCTGATTTGCCGTAGTCATTAGGCTAATACATGACAGATTAGATAAATATTATGTTTTATGGTTATGTGGAATTTTAATAGAAACCTAACTTTATCATTTAATGCCGAAAGCAACCATTCTCTTTGGGTTTTTTTTTTATTTTTTATTTTTTATATTTGTAAACATAGAACACAGACATGTTAGATTTTTCATATTATTTTTTAAAAGACCTCAAATGCACTGCATAACAAGAATAACCCAGTAATCCACCTTACCATACCACTTTTTCTAAGTTACTTGTGTTCTCTCTAACTCGCTACTTTATGCTGATGACATTGATTTTTTTTTACTGCTTGAACATCCACAAATTAATTCTGGGGTTAATACAATGCAGTGCTATTCATTATTCATTTAATTGCGATGCTCTAATGCGTAGCAGCAAGCTGTCCCTATTTCTATGGAATTTCCATTGCGGTTGTTTATGGTACAGTCATTACAGCACAGTTATTAATTCACCATGAAGAACACAGCAGTAGCACAGAGAGCCAGACAAAAGCTGTTTTTAGCAGCAGGGCATGTAATATTCACTTAGAAGGTTGTTGTTAATTTTATAGCGGCGATATTAGCCAAAATGGAGTTATGACATTAGTAAAATGAGTAATTATTGAACTGCAGCTGACCTAATTTACAGTTATGCTCCTAGCAGACACTTACTTACCAAAGGAACTTATAATAAAGCACCTAATATTACATTAGAGAAAATGAACAAACCCAGAAGGCAAGAAGGTCAGTACTACAGACTAACGAGAAATGACTAGGGAACTATTGGCCAAATTACTTTTTTTAGTTGATAAATTACAGTTTAACTTGTTCAGAAGCAGTTTAGTTCCTGTTTCAAACTGTCATAATGATCCCGATTATTTGTGTCATATAGGCTAAATGTCACTCTGATTTATAATAATTTTTCTACATGTTTTAACAAGAATCCAAAATATTTATTTATTTATCCAAAGTGTCAGTCATCTTAGAGTTTTATTTGGAAACTAAGAAACTATTTTTGGTTCAGTGAGGAAGTCAGTTGCAAACTCAGTAACGACTCTGAACAATTCTGAGACTGAGTGAGTCTTATTCAAGCCATGGAATGAAAGTTTGAATCCTTTTGACTGACTCATTCATAAGAGTTATTTGTTCATGAAACGGAATCACACTGTGTTCATTGTTGTGTACAGGAAACCGTGACATGCCTTCTTTCAACATGATATCTGAATTGTGTGGATGCTCACAATTTTTGGTGACATTATTATTGTTTAATCACTGTCTAGAGACCTGAATGTGCTATATTTTATGGAGTATAAGTCAAGTTTTTATTATCATATGCTGTACCTTCCAAACGACAAATTGCAGTTAACACTGAGTAGGCAAAACACATGTTTGGATTTATGCTGACTTTGAATGAATCCCTTCACAAAGGGTCCTTCCACTGGCGAAGGGTACATGTAGTTTACTTCAAAAAAGTAATTTTATTGTTCATGGTCATGTTGAACTCACAATTCATTTTAAAGCAAGATTGTAGGAAAGTTTGACTTAATGTATAAACAGAATAATTCTGGTTGTTTTATATTGTTGTGATATATTACACACATTTTTGTCATACATTTCATATGAAGTTTCATAGGTAAGAAATATGTTTATTAGTAGTTACATTAGGTAAATATGACTACATGCATTGTCTAAAGAAGGGAGGGCAAGTTTTATAAACTTAAATTTGAGAACACACACAAACACACACAAAGTGTGTTTTAAAGACATAAGTATAACATGTATTTTTATTTGCAAAAAACGATTTTAACAGCAATATTAAGAAATTCCTCTTGTAAGAACAGCTAATGGGGTTATTGATACTGCATTGTCATGGTAACATTCCAGGTGAAAATAGTTAGGAAATTACAAAAGTCCCCACTTCAAGGGCTCTGCCCTTCAAATCCCAGTTGGAATTTGTTCTTATGGTCAGGTGCGACTTATTTTCTGGAAAATATGATATAAAGAAACAGAATGACATTCGCAAGTAAGTGTGAGCAGGTGAATCTTAAATAGATGTCTTGAGACATGTCATTTTTGGTGCCAATCAGCCTGCTAATGTAATTTGTCTCATCTGGCTATGAATGTCTTTTGAGATGAAAATATGTAAATGTATAAATTTAGTCTCGACATGCAATTAGGTAAGTATTGGACTTACTCTCAGGGGTAGCAACAGACAAGACCACCAAACCATAAAAAATGCACGTTGCTGTGGTGATTTGAATATTTAAAATAGTCAGACATTTCATTAGCATGTATTGTGCATATCCAAGAGCTGAACTGTATGTCAATAAAACTGCACGAACACGTGTGGAACGGGGTCCAGAGTGGTCGCTTTAGGCATGTGAAAAATCAGTTTCAAAATTAAGGATGGCGGCTATAGACCAAATTCTGCTGGAGATGTGCATGTTTGTAATTTACAAAAATCGAATCAGTCAAATTCATATCTCTTTAAACCGCTCACAATTTTTGTAGTCTAAATCTGTCATTCATTGTGTGTATTTTTTCTGTCTATCATTCTCCCCCTCTCTTCCTTTCTCTATTTATTTCTCTCTCTCCCTCTCTCTTTCATATGTGGGGTACAGGGTTGATGCTGTGGATTCCTGTTGGGTCTTTTACTTTATTTGAAAAATAGCCCTGTATGGCGAGAAGATAAAGAGAAAAGGGAGAAATAGGGGGATGATGGGCCAAGAATATAAGAATATCCTGTAAGTTTCGGAGCTGAAAACGTCCTTGTTACTCAAAGAAAAGCTTTTATTGACACCAGGCCCAGAAAACGCTCAATCTCAGAATATGTCGACCCTTGACGTCATCGTACGCTGAAACGCCGACTCAACAGAAGAAGAATTTGAATGAAGAACAGCCTAATTCTGTAGCCTCATGGAGCTAAACGGATCGCGCTACCGAGCCATAAACATGCTGAAGTTAGCAAGATATTGTGCTGTGCCTGGTTGTGGAACAACACAGTCGCTGCATAAGTTTCCTTCAGATTCTAATATCGGAAATGTGTGGTTGAACTTTATTTTTAATGAATATCCAGCTCACATGGGGAAGACATTGCATGTATCAATGTTCATTTCACCGGATTCGTTTGTAAACAAGAGACTGGATTTGCAGACAGGATGAGATTACATGAATGAATGTAGCAACACACTAATGTGAGTAAAAATGTTTTATATGTGATAGTATTTCATTGTTACAGATCAAATACAATGTTACATTGTGTTCATGTCTAACTAAACATAACTTACCACGCTGTCACAGGGCTCGCAAAGCCCAACGTCCCGGGGCTATGTGTTTTCCAGACGGGCTTCCAATACGTATCATCCTAAATAGTGAAATAACATTCCTTTCTTGATGCGCGTTGTTCACTCTCTTGACTTGATATTTGAAGGAAAAATAGAGACGCGCAAGTTTTGATCATGCTGTCTGCAACGTACTTGGCGTGCGTGTATATCCACCGATCGGGCAGGCCAAGTAATATAAAATAACATTCATATTAATTGCTGGTGGATGAGAGATAAATCATTGTGTTTGTTTGATAAATACCTTTTGCGAGCCCTGTGGGTGAATCATTCTGGTTGCCATTTTCCCACACACTTTTAAAACAATGCCTCACACGTACTCATGGGGGAGCCGAAGATCATTTAATATGCAAACCTTATCCAATCATAGCAGTGGGCGTTTACTTCCAAGTCTTCAGTGTGGCACGCCCATTAAAACCGAGCGTGTCTAGAGAGAGGATAAAAACCAGGGCAGAAAAAGCCTAGAAGCCTATCAAATCAATCAAATCAAATCACTTTATTGTCACACAGCCATATACACAAGTGCAACAGCAGGTGAAATTCTTAGGTGCAGTTCCGAGCAACATAGTAGTCACGACATGAAATGTACAACATTTAAAGCAACATCAGATTACACATCTGATGCGCCCACAATTACTCACAGCACAGTAAACTCTACAATAAACAATAAATAATTTACACAATGTTAGTGTAGTTCTCACAGCTTTAAACAATATACACATACTTACAATATACATATACTTTAAACAATATACACTAAACATACATTAAACAGTATACATTAAGCTATAGTAATAATAATATACAATGTACAGTATACATTATTATTCACAGTAGAGATCCGATGTACAATAGGTGCTATATGATAAATGATAAATAATAAATGATAAATAAATGTGTATATAGTGTGTGTGTATCTACAGTGGCTTGTGCTGAGTGATATTCTGTCAGTGTGTGTTATGATCCTGATGGATCAAGAGTTAAGGAGTCTAATTGCTTGTGGGAAGAAGCTGTTCTGGAGTCGGCTGGTGCGTGTTCTGATGCTGCGGTACCGTCTGCCTGATGGCAGCAGTGAGAGCAGCCCATGGTTCAGGTGGCTAGAGTCTCTGATGATCCTCTGAACTCTCTTCACACACCACCTGGCGTAAATGTCCTGGAGGGAGGGAAGCTCACCTCCGATGATGCAGCTGGCCGTGCGCACTACCCTTTGCAGGGCTTTTCGGCTGCGGGCGGTACTGTTGCCGTACCAGGTGTTGATGCAGCCAGTCAGCAGGCTCTCTATGGTGCTGCTGTAGAAGCGTGTGAGGATGTGGCGGTTCATTCCAAACCTCCTCAGCCGTCGCAGGAAGAAAAGGCGCTGATGAGCCTTCTTCACAACGGCCTCAGTGTGGACGGACCATGAGAGTTCCTCTGTGATGTGGACACCGAGGAACTTGAAGCTGCTGACTCTCTCCACCGGTGCTCCATCGATGGTGATGGGGCGGTGTTCTCTCTCATTCCTCCTGAAGTCGACCACCAGATCCTTGGTCTTGCTGATGTTGAGGGAGAGGTTGTGCTCCTGACACCAACGTGTCAGAGTGTGCACCTCTTCTCTGTAGGCTGTTTCATCATTGTCAGTGATGAGACCTACCACCGTCGTATCGTCAGCAAACTTGATGATGGTATTGGAGCTGTGGGTTGCCACACAGTCATGTGTGTACAAGGAGTACAGGAGTGGGCTGAGAACACAGCCCTGAGGGGCTCCAGTGTTGAGAGTCAGTGATGAGGAGATGTTGCTGCCCATTCTGACCACCTGGCGTCTGTTTGACAGGAAGTCCAGGATCCAGCTGCATAACAAGCTGTTTAAGCCTAGAGCCCGGAGTTTCACGTCAAGTATGGAGGGCACAATGGTGTTGAATGCTGAGCTGTAGTCTACAAACAGCATTCTCACATATGTGTTCCTCTTTTCCAGGTGGGAGAGAGCAGTGTGAATTGTAGATGAATTACTTCTATTCATTACTTTTACTATTACTTATTCATTATGATGTTTTTGAATGTAAAAACCACACGAACATCACAAGTAGACCTCAGACAACAGTATATATATATATATATATATATATATATATATATATATATATATATATATATATATATATATATATATATATATATATTTTAAAGCCAGTTCATGACACCTTTATTCATCCTTAATACTAAAGACACGTGGATATCAATTAAATTAATACTGGAATTTGTTTTGCACAAGGCATGACATGCATTCCATTCCTGGAATGAATTAGAAAATGAATCTGCAATTCAATCTCATGTGTATTATCCTTTGAATGACTTTGTAATATTCACTATGCATTTTAAGAAAATATAGTCATTGGTCTTTGCAAAGACTGACTGAAATAGAAGACCTACAACTCTCAAACAGCCCCTTTCTTGGGCAGTCTGAAGATAAGCAGAAGGAAAAGGAAAAGCACTCCTGTTTTATTAGTGCTAGTGCTCTTAATTCTGGATCTAATGGCAAAGCAGCCATGCCATTTATTTCCCACATCATTCTCAATTTGACCTTTAAAGATGCGTATCACTGATCGCAATCTGCTCTGCTCCCTCTGTCTTTCCAAGTCTCTTTCATTGCCTCTGTTTCTTTTTCTTATCCTTTCTCTCTTTCTATCCATCTCTTTTTCTCTTTCTATCTCTCTTTCTCTTACCTTTTCAGTTCAGTTTTGTTCAGCTTTATTAGTATACCAAGTACACATCATCTCTTTCTTGCACTTTTGGTCTTACCAATTCAATTGAATTCAATTCTGTTTTATTGGCATTATTATTGCAGTATATAGTATTGATATTGTAGAATTATTTATATGCAGTTTTTAACAAGATGCAATTTGTCTGTCTTTCTATGTATGTATTGTAGCGTCTGGAGTCGCTCTTGACGTGAGATCAAAGTGGTGGGTCGTTCGAGAAACACCGGAGATGCAGATCTTTTCCACAGCTCTGCCTATGAAATAGTATTAGCATATAAATGAGTGGAGCGGCTCCATCGGGTCTGACACAAATGGCCTATGTTCCTATGTTCATGTGGTGTAAAAGCCATCTTAAATGCTCAGAATGGCTCTGTAAAGGAGATACACGGCCTTTTATGCGTTTAAGACAGGGCATGTTTGATGTCTAAAGATTCCTCTTTCTGTGTCTTAGTCAATGGCGTAAAGTATATGATTATGAGATGTACCGTAAGTATGTTTAGCCCTTTTTGAGCGAAACCTTACTCATTCTGGCTGCCAAAAGAACATTCCATTGAGTAATAAAAGTCAGAACAAAGGGACGATCTCCCGCCGGAAATTCACACCAACGATTGGTCATCTCAGAGAAGATGGGCGTAGGTAAATGGACTTTAAAGGACAGAAACACAAGCCCATCTTGGCTTTTTAGTCAACTTGAAAATACGCAGACGAGACAAAACTTTCTTTTCCCTCCCATCACGTCAGCGCGGCTCGTGGGGCTTCGGCTCCGAGCCTGCGCGGCCCGGCCAAGCTGGTCGTCTCCTTTGAAGATGACGCACTCCGCGACATGGCGCGCGCATTACTGCGCGAACCTTCTCAGCGCGGACAAGATGAACTTTCCCTTCCAAGACAATCGCTTCGAAACACCTTTAAATCTCCCACGGACCAACCACGCTCTGGAAGGATCAAACAGAGAGAGAGCTTCAGCGCATGAACGCAACGCACGCATCTTGCTTTACACAACACAAAGAAACCATGCAAGTATCAATTCTATCAAAATTTAGATGTGTTTGATAATTGCTCCCTGCTGGATCTAGCGGTTCGGTTTGGGAAAGTGTCTGACCGGACCATACCCTTCTTACTTTCCTTTCCTTTCTCCTCATCCTCATCCTCCTTCTTTACTTTTCTTTATTTTATATATACATGTATCCTTTATTTAGTCGCATGTAATCGTAGTAGCCATCACTATTAAAACCATTGTATCCACGTTTTGATTGTCGTTGTTGTTGCTCACAAAACATGAGTCCCTTTAATGTCAGATCTAAGCTACGAGCTCTTATAAGTATCATTGAATGCTTTAATTAACACCATAACTCGGAAGGTTTGTCCTTTGTGGCCAGAGGGATAAACTTCCCGAAAGTTGGGTAGGAAACCTAGTGAAAGTTGATATGGATTGTACTGCTTGATTGTTAAACAGAACGGATTAGACAAATTCTGAATCAACTCCTTAGAGGTTATTCTGTGAGTATTTAATATGGATATATATCCGTAGTTGATTGCAATAGATTGTTGTTAACTATATATATATAGTTTGCACAAGGCATGACATGCATTCCATTCCTGGAATGAATTAGAAAATGAATCTGCAATTCAATCTCATGTGTATTATCCTTTGAATGACTTTGTAATATTCACTATGCATTTTAAGAAAATATAGTCATTGGTCTTTGCAAAGACTGACTGAAATAGAAGACCTTTGAGATTACATCCATATATATATATATATATATATATATATATATATATATATATATATATATATATATATATTGCATAAATATGTTAGGTATTCCCCTATTTGGGTGTTTTGGAGATTTATGATTCAATTATAACCTGTTGTGATTAATCATAAGTCCCTAAATATTAATACCCATAATTCCCTATTGAGCTAAATTTAATTTAATAATATATGTAACCCTAAGACGCTATACACTCTAAAAAAAAAAGGTTCTATATGGCACCAAAAATGGTTCTTGGCTCGTAATCATAGGGGAACCTTTTTTAGTGCTATATAGCACCAATTTTGGTGCTTTAGTGGTTCTTCAGCGGTTCTTCAGAGGTTCTATATAGCACCTTAGTCAAAGAACCGGTGAAGAACCTCTGAAGAACCACCGAAGCACCAAAATTGGTGCTATATAGCACTAAAAAAGGTTCCCCTATGATTACGAGCCAAGAACCATTTTTGGTGCCATATAGAACCTTTTTTTTTTAGAGTGTAGTATATATGTATGTAGGCCTTATTTGTCTGTCTGTCTGTCTGTCCATCCATCCATCCATCCATGGCTGTATTGCCTAAATGTTACTCTCCTTGCCACTTTCAATTTCAGTAGCAGCTATCGTTTGCTAAATGCTGAGATAATAAACACAAACGCAATATATACACTTTCTGGTTAGATAACCATGTGAGTTTAATTTGATCTCATTTAATTGTAATTTACTGTATAACAAAACACTTTTTTTTCTTTATCTCTCTATTTAAATGCATTTTAATTTTGTGTGGCAGTGTGAGTTAACTTGTAATGAGCGGGCGTTCTTTTGGCCAATCACTGCTACAGGCCTCCCCCATAAATACAGGTAGTAGTCCCTCTGACTGCGTCATACTTCCGGGTCACTCACTTTGTGTTTTGCTGCTGCGCGACAGGTCTCCGGTTGGCGGGTCAGTCCTCCACCCCGTCGTTCAAAGCATTTAAAAGCGGATGTTAACGAAAGCTACCTTTACTGTTTTTACTCTTTGAGCTGCTTCCTCTCGGGGTGATACAGAAGACTGCTTGATCGGAACCGGGCTGGTTCAACTGGAGATTGACTTTTGCCTGAGCTGCTGTTTCTCCTGGACTGCTGTTTTATGACGTAACGTAAATGTTTTGAACACTATATGAGCAGCTTTATTTAATTGCTGCACGCCCGTCCTGCACAGCTGTTTGCCTAACGTGCATGTTTTGGAACATTTTATATGAGCAACGTTATTTATGTATTAGCCTTTACGGCTACTGGGCAATCACGGCCATACTGTCAACTGAGAGCTGTTTATGTGGGCTAGCATTTCAACTGGTTTGAATGTAACTTAATTGAGGGGGTTGATGTTTTATAATTCTAATTTGGCTGATTAAGTGTTTAATTTCTTTTCTGTTATGTGCTTTCAATTAAGTTGAGTTGCATTTTTGTTTTTGTTTTCTTTTGTTTTCCTCATCGACTTTAGTTTATCTTCTTAGATAAACTAATTTAGTTTAAGAGGTATTTATAGTTGTTTGATTATCTTATTATTACTTTTGTTTCCCTTGGCCAAGGTCTTTTTGTAAGTGTCAATTATATATATATATATATATTAGGGGTTTTTTTTGGTTCATTGAGAAGTATTTGTTTCTTTCTTTTTTTCTTGTGTACTGCCGTTTTGGAACCATTGTTGGTTCTGGCAGTTTGTTTATTTTGTGATCAAGACGTTTCATATAAATATTATATTGATTTGATTTTCCTTCCTGTGAATGAATCCCCGTTGATTGTGTGTTTCTGTTTCAGTCGCTGAGCACCGAAGGTGGTGGTGTCGGTGTCCGGGTGGTGGTGTCCCCTTTTTTTTTGTGCTGTGTTGTCCACCCCGTTTTCTTCTTTGCTGTATTCACTGTCGTGTTTATTTTTTTCTTTTTGTGTGATCACGTGGGTGATGTTTTTTTTCTTGGGATTTCCTTCTGCCGTCACGACTTCCTTCTCCCCCACTGGTAAGCCTCAGCAGCGATTATAATTTGTTCCCCCCCAAAGTATGAATGTGTTTTAAATTTCATTATTTTATTATAATAAAGTTTGTTGCCCATTTTCAAAGTTAAACCGTCTCTGGCTGAATTGTATGCGTACCTGGGTGTCCTTAAGTATATCAGTAGTCTTGTAACTAGGAAATAAATAAAATCATTCTCTGGGTGAAAGTCCCAGGGTGGCGTAGTCTGTGTTTTTGGGGTAGGTTACACATAGACTATAACCTCAGTTTTGTCCGCTCTCGTGCCGCCACATTTGCATCCATTTGTAAGCTTGGCATCATTTGAGTTTGCTTTGTTTTCTCTTAACTGACCGAAGGCCACAGGTAATTTACTCTATATGAAATGTGTTCTAATTATAATCAAAACACAGGTGAGAATGAAATCTATGGGTTTTAATAAACGTGCACAAGTGGATTTGTGCAGTGGTGCAGGATGTTTTAAAGGCTGTATTGGGTGTGGTCTATAAATGTATTCTCATTTTCTTTTCAGTCACTGTACACTCAAGATTTATTAAGGTTCTATATAGAATGTTTTCTTTTAAGAGTCCAGATGCACAGCGTGATGGAGTGGACTCATCTTTTCTATATCTAGTCCTCTCCACTACCCCCATCCCTCCATTATTGTCTTTTTTCATCTTTATGTAACATTAGCCCACCTTCTATGTATCCACCCACCTTTCCCTCTTCCACCACCTAATTGTCTTCTGTCTTATTCTCATCATCTCTTCACACTTGTCTTTTCCCGTGTCAAATTTGTCTTTGCTCTCTTTCTCAGTCTCATTTGCCAGAAATTTTCCTGCCCTTGTTTGAGTCTCTCTTTCCATAATGTGACAGTCCAATGTACAATTAAAGCCCTCTGCACTGTCACACACTGGCACACATACACTCTCAGTCTTTTATCTAGATTAGTTACTTTTCTGTTCACCCTCTGTAATTCTTAAATTGTCAGGGGGAAAAAAATCATCCATAAATCACAGACTTGCTCTCACTGTCTGTGTGTGCTGGTGACTGACTGAGCACCATGTTGAGGTGCTCATGGCTCATTTCCTCTTAATAATAACTAATTAAAAAAAAAAACACACATTTAGGTTGGCCATTCATCTGAAAGCAAATCAGCTCCAAATTGTCTTGTCCTTTATAGCGAGCTCTATAAAGAACAATATTTCTTATACATAGGCACCTTTGTATGTTGACCTGTATGCAATGTGCAAATGAAGCATATTTCTGGGCCATTATATAATAATTATGCATTATAGAAAGGAAAGGATAGAAAGGAAAGGCTGGTGAGGACGTTTTCAATTTCCATTTGAAAGTTTCTTAAACAAATTATACAACTATTTATTTATTTATTTATTTAGCTAGCTTTACCCACCATCGTATCTTTAATAATAAAACAAACAAATGCATAACCAAATAAATAATTTTATAAAATCAAAATATATATTTAAAAATATATATGATTAATAATTATCATTCAGACACAATATAAAAACAATATGCTTTTTTTTTTCTTGTTATTGTTTTCCGTTGAAAAAAATTATATGAACGCTTCTTGTTTGCTGATTGGCTGCAGTTTATGATAATCTAAGTTTCAATGCCACATTTCTAAAACATCTATTCAACACTCATAAATATAATTATTCACATGGCTTTTTTGCTTCTTGGGAATCTAATGATAACTGTTCATTCAAATTCAGATCTGTTATGTGGCATTCAATGATGGAAAGTAAAAGTGATAATATATACCAAAATATATTATAAATGAAAAAATTATAATATACACTAGTACTGTTCAAAAGTTTGGGGTCAGTAAGATGTTTTTTACATGTTTGAAAGAAGTCTCTTCTGCTCACCAAGACTGCATTTATTTGTACAAAAATATGGTAAAACAATAATATTGTGAAATATAATTACAAATAAAAATAGCTGTTTTGCTATATATTTATATTTAAAAGTGTTTTTTTTTTTTTTTTTTTTTTCTGTGATGGCAAAGCTCCATACTCCAGTCACAAAGATTATCCTAATATGCTGATTTTTATCGACAATAGCACCAGTCTGATTTAAACGTATATATCTCATCAAAGGTATAATAACCTTCAGAATTTAGTAACCACAAATGATCCATGTCATAATGTCATATCATGAAAAAACGTCTCGGTTACGTATGTAACCCTCGTTCCCTGAAGGAGGGAACGGAGACGTACGTCGGAACTGACCGACGAATTGGGATCTGTCTTCAGAGACCAATCTACTTCGAGTGTATAGAAACGAGCCAATAAACATTGGCATGCGGTTCATGCACCGCCCCGCAGCGAAAGTGAACAAAGCATACCGCTTTTACAACTGAGAAGCCGAGATGTGACTCGGGCCTGCAGCTGAAGCACAGCACCTGGCAAAGGGACGTACATCTCCATTCCCTCCTTCAGGGAACGAGGGTTACATACGTAACCGAGATGTTCCCTTTCAGTCGGTCACGTTCGACGTACGTCGGAACTGACCGCCGAACTGGGATCCCTACAAAAACGCCAGGGTGCTGGCCCTTCCAGCGCCCTGCTTAAGCTCACTGGGTGCTGCCAGTTGGAGCAGCAGACAGGGCTTAAGGCAGGGAGGTCCGACACTGCTGTTTCTGCAAGACCCACTCAGCGTGACTATTGGATAACGCTGGGAAAGCGTGCCCGTCTCGGGAGATGGTACGCTGTGGAGCCACGTCCTCTGGAGGAGGAGAGGTGGAGAATACTCATATAGACTAACCTATCTGGGTAGTAACAACATATGGCTGTCTCTGGGGTGGATCCAACCTGGTCCCAGGGGGGAAAGAATACACCCAGAGATGACAGAGCGGGCTCTGTCAAGGGAAAGACACAGGGCTAGCCGAGTAGGGTAGCTGGTACCGTGGAGAATACACATATGGGGTCGCCGTGAGGGAACCGCTACATATGGACCCAGCCTAACACACACGTTCCACAAGCATATGGGTGCAGGCCTGGTGTCAGACGGCCGCAACGTCTGACACCGAAGGGGGTACGGAGGAGCTCGACAGGGTTCACCATTTCTGGGGTCCACAACTGGGGAAGATAAACGCACGTATCCGGCCATAGGCGGGAGTGGCGTAGCAAGCCGACCCAGGAACAGGTACTTTGCGTCTACCGGCGCGTACACGGGGAAAAAAAAACGGTTCCACACAGAGGCTATAAAATCTAGCAAACGTGTTAGGTGTCGCCCAGCCCGCAGCTCTACAGATGTCTGTCAGCGAGGCACCTTGAGCCAGCGCCCAGGAGGAAGCTACACTTCTTGTGGAGTGCGCTCGCAACCCGAACGGGCAAGGCACGTCTTGCGTTTGGTACGCTAAGACGATAGCATCCACTATCCAGTGGGCCAACCTCTGCTTGGAGACAGACTTTCCCTTCTGCTGGCCTCCGTAACAGACGAAGAGCTGCTCTGAGATCCTAAAGCTTTGAGTCCGGTCTATGTAAGCGCGAAGAGCGAGGATGGGACACAAAGCCAGGGCTGGGTCTGCCTCCTCCGGGGGCAACGCTTGCAGGTTCACCACCTGGTCCCGAAAGGGAGTGGTAGGAACCTTGGGCACGTTTCTGGGCCGGGGTCTCAGGATGACGTGAGAGTTACCGGGCCCGAATTCTAGGCACGATTCGTTGACCGAAAATGCATGCAGGTCCCCCACCCTCTTGATTGAGGCCAATGCAGTCAGGAGTACCGTCTTCATAGACAGGATTTTTAACTCAACAGACTGCAAAGACTCAAAAGGAGGACCCTGAAGTGCTCTGAGTACCAGGGCTAAGTCCCAAGAGGGTAGCGAGATAGAACGAGGAGGATTTAGTCTCTTTGCACCTCTGAGGAACCTGACGATTAAGTCGCGCTTCCCTAAGGATTTACCTTCAACTACATCGTGATACGCTGCTATTGCTGCGACGTACACTTTCAGGGTGGAGGGAGACAGCCTTCGCTCCAACCCATCTTGTAGGAAAGAAAGCACAACATTAATTGAACACTTCCGAGGATCTTCGCGGCGAGAAGAACATCATTCAACGAACAGGTTCAACTTCAAAGCATAGAGGTGCCTCATAGAGGGGGCTCTAGCCGAAGTGATGGTGTCTACCACTGCTTGTGGTAGACCACCTAGAGCCTCCACGTTCCGTCCAGGGACCAGACATGGAGTTTCCAGAGGTCTGGACGCGGGTGCCATAGAGTGCCCCCTCCCTGAGAAAGAAGGTCCTTCCTCAGGGGAATCGGCCAGGGTGGGGCTGTCGCGAGGAGTTCAGCGAACTAGGTCCAGTTGGGCCAGTAGGGCGCAACTAGCAAGACCTGCTCCTCGTCCTCCCTGACCTTGCACAGAGTCTGTGCTAGAAGGCTCACTGGGGGAAACCCATATTTGCGTAGGCCCCGGGGCCAGCTGTGCACCAGTGCATCTGTGCCGAGGGTACCCCCATTCAGGGAATAGTACCACTGGCAATGGGACGAGTCTGGAGTGGCAAACAGGTCCACCTGCGCGGCTCCGAAGAGGTCCCATATCAGCTGGACAGACCGGGGGTGGAGTTGCCACTCTCCCGGAAGTGGACACTGATGAGAGAGCTTGTCGGCTGTTGGGGTAACAGCTTAGGACCCAGGACCAGTAGTGAGAAATGAAGACAAAGAGTCAGGAGTTAGATTAATTAAAGAAAAATTTACTGAAGAATAGTTTGCAGTTTCATCAGCAGAAGCCAGCTTCAAGTCTCTCAAGGAGTTCGTAGGCCGCACTCCCTCTAACAGTCTCCCCGCCTCCGCCTAACGTACATACAATGTCTGAACAGTTATACTGTTTTCAAGGTCTAACCACGTCATTATTGTCATGTGGAATGATTCTGATTGGCTCCAACAACATGCACGTAAGCAACTTTCCACACGTAAACAGATAGGAGCACATATCACTAAAAATGCGTAGATGCGTAGACTCGTTGTCGCCCAGACCCAGATTTGGATTAGAATGACCTCGGAGGTCACAGAATGGCATCTACACGTATGGCATCATCTGCAGAAAACCCCATCTCCAATAATGATTCTGCAAAGATCATGCAACGCACATACACACAAAAGCTTCAAAGAGTAACTGTTTGCTCAAGGTTGAGAACATCTTAACTATTTAAGATATTACATTTTAGGACAGAAGTGATTTTATTCTTTTAGTAAGAAAGGCACATAAAAGAGGTACCTTTCTCTGAGTCCCCAAAAAGTCACGTAGACCTGTAACCTATGTGGACTTAAGGTCACTTTAGGATGACATATAGCTCAACACATGTAGAGAGGCCTCTTTGCTCTCAGAGTGTTCTACACCCCAAGGACAGTTGCCTGTCAGCACGCCTTGACACAGACATCAGAGAAGTAACTGTAGAATGTGGATACAAAAGCACACAGCAAATATAATACTAAAATTACTCTGAAGAATATAGAGAGGTTAATATTGATCATAAAACCATTCTTGAAGGATATGTGTATAAAAGAAGAGACACAGGTATCTGACCTTCCCCATTACGGCTGTCTGGTTCAGCGCACCAGGAATGTGAATGGCACAAAGCAACCTCAGATGCTTCTGACTCCACAGGAGGAGGTGGCGGGCGAGTTGGAGCATGAGACGGGAGCGCAGACCACCCTGACAGTTGATGTATGCAACGGCCGCAGTGCTGTCCGTGCGGACCAGTACGTGTTTGTGCTGAAGCAGCTTCTTGAAGCGACTTAGCGCGAGACGTACTGCCATTAACTCCAGGCAATTGATATGCCAATGCAGCTGGAGCCCCATCCACAGACCCGAGACTGCATGCCTGTTGTACGTGGCCCCCGAACCTGTGGCTGAGGCATCCATGAACACCACAACATGCCTGGACACCTGTCTTAAGGGCACTCCGGCCCATAAGAACGAGCGGTCGGACCAAGGGTTGAAGGTTTGGCGACAGTACGGGGTAACTGGGACCTGATACTGGCCGCTCTGCCACGCCCACCTCGGAACTCGGTCGTGTAGCCAGCGTTGAAGCGGTCTCATATGAAGCAATCCGAGCTGCATTACCACGGCTGCAGATGCCATATGCCCCAGGAGCCTCTGAAAGAATTTCAGTGGGACCGCCGTCCTGCTCTTAAATGTATTCAAGCAGTTCAAAACTGACTGGACTAGTTCCTCTGTGAGGCGCGCAGTCCGGTTGACCGAATCTAGCTCCATACCAAGATAAGAGAGTTTGCTCTTCTCTTGGTTGACCTGAAGGCCCAACAGGCTGAGGTGATGGAGCACCAGGTCCCTGTGTTCGCACAACTGCTCTCGAGACTGGGCGAGTATAAGCCAGTCGTCGAGATAGTTGAGAATACGCCGCGTTCTCGGAGTGGAACAATGGCTGCCTCCGCGAATTTCGTGAAGACGCAGGGCGACAGGGACAGCCCGAAGCCAAGACTTTGTACTGATATGCCTTCCCCTTGAGCGCAAAGCGTAGGAACGGTCTGTGTCGAGGAAGGAAAGAGACATGAAAGTACGCGTCCTTCATGTCGATCGCTGCAAACCAATCCTGGGGACGGATGCATTCAAAGATGCGTTTCTGCGTTAACATTTTGAACGGAAGTCTGTGCAGGGCCCCATTCAAAATGCGCTGATCCAAGATTGGCCGTAACCCACCTCCTCTCTTGGGTACAATGAAGTAGGGGCTGTAGAACCCCGACTTCATATCGGCTGGAGGAACCAGCTCGACGCGTCCTTCGCCAGTAGGACATCGATCTCCGCCCGTAATACATGGGCATCGCTGCTCCGCACTGTGGTGAACAGGATGCCCTTGTATTTGGGGGGCCGGTGCGCGAACTGAATCGCGTAACCAAGTCTGATGGTACGGATGAGCCAGCAATACAGCCCGGGAGTTCTAGCCAGGCCCCCAGAGAGTGAGCAAGCGGGACCAACGGCACCACAGACGTACCCGGGGTGAGGCAGCAAGGTGGAATGTTCAGACCTGACTCGGATGGCCCGGAGGCAACCCGGAGAAGGGTCTGAACATTCCGAGGTGGAAGGATTTTTTTTTTTTTTACCACCACCTCCATCTGCTCCTGGGCCACCAAGAACTGCTGTGTGAAGTTCTCGATGGCGTTGCCGAAGAGGCCAGCCTGACAGACAGGGGCGTTGAGGAACCGAACTTTGTCGGGCTCACGCATATCTGCCAGGTTTAGCCCCAGCTTCCTGGACCACTAGTGTGGACATCGCCTGACCAGGGAGCGTGCAGAGACTTCTGTCACCCGGAGAGCAAGGTCCATCACTGCATGCAGTTCCTGCATAACCCCTGGCTCGGGACTACCCTCGTGCATGCAGGACAGAGGGCAGTGAGAGAGGGAAAAAACTTATACAAATTATGGCCCTTTTGGTGTTCCATATTTTGGCACCAAATAGTTCCACACTGCTAAGTTTTTCCAATGCACATCCGGGCAGCCACCCCAGAAAGCATGGCTGTCAACTCTGAATCTGATTCAGCATGAGCACACACTATTATAGTGGGAAACTCAGCATTATCATTTCCAGCGCATACAGCCCTCTCTCCGATGCAGAAATTGACATCTGTCCTCTGCCAGAGCCCCAGATGAAATGCTAGGTCCCCCCTTTTTTCAAAAAAGGACCAGCAATCCCATCTGTAATCTACCAGCAGGCATGTGGGACAATGAGCGTGGCCGACCGACTTGACGGCACACGGCACGCTGAACACTCAAGCCCCTAAGAAAGAGGCACGGTGAACAACGCACCGACGTGGTCATGTTCTCATAAGGGAACATGAACCACCCACGAACAAAGTCTCAGCATGCTTGTGATGCGATTGAGGAGTGGAGGCCCACGGGGAATGGTTACCCGGCGGGGAAGCCCCACTGTAATCCTCAGGTCACCAAGGCTTATTAGCCAAAGTAGCCCTTTTCTGGTGCACCAGAAAAGAAACTAGATCGGGGAATAAGCAAAGGGACTCAACCCCATTTGAGGTATCATAGTCTCGACCGCGCACCAGAGCGTGAGTGACGTGCTGAGTTGCCGTGGCAACCCCCGCTGTCAGCCGCGCCAGACGGCACACGGCGCGCTGAACACTCAACCCCTTACGAGAAAGTCTTCAGACAAACAACGTGCCGACGTGACCACGTTCTCCTGAGAGAACACGGATCACCCACGAACGCAATCTCACATGTTTATATGCGAGAGAGATCGTGGCCGTCAAATGAGGACAGGAAACAACCGCATCCAGAAACACACGGTTTGAATGACATCTTGAAAAAGACGCAGGGTCAAACCGTGTTGCTCTTTTTAGAAGGAAATGCTCTTTTAGAAGTGCTTAAGCACTCAGGGAGATGACCGCGGCTCACAGCAGTCCGAATGCAAGCCTGTGTGTGAGCACTCATGAACGCCCAGCCAGCCAACACAGGAACAAGTGTATGTTGCAGTGGCCACTCACTGACTCGCGCCGTCACACCAGCACCCAGGTAAGAGCGATCCTCCTCGAGACTCATTTAAACACTCTTCGCAGAAACAGCTTGATACAGCAAACCGTTCGGCTCCGAAGTTAAAAGCGGTATGCGTTGTTCACTTCCGTGTTTTATACCCGCGCTGCGGGGTGGTGCGTGAACCGCATGCCAATGTTTATTGGCTCATTTCTATACACTCGAAGTAGATTGGTCTCTGAAGACAGATCCCAATGTCGAACGTGACCGACTGAAAGGGAAACTAAGACAAGGAACAGAAAAGCTTACTATGACATACTGCATGTCGACATGCTTCTATATATGTATATAGGCTACATGTAGTCGAGCATGGAGCAATGAAAGAGAAAAACATCCTAATGAAAGCTTTTTATAATGACTATTCCCTGACTACAGCAGCCATCAGCTACAACCCCAAATCAGAAAAAAGTTGGGACAGTATGGAAAACGCAAATAAATAAAAAAAGAAGTGATTTCTAAATTTACTTTGACTTCTTATTTCATTGCAGACAACGTATTTCATTGCAGACAATATGAACACAAAATATTTCATGTTTTGTCTGGTCAACTTCATGTCATTTGTAAATATGCATCCTTTCCTGTCATTCAGACCTGCAACACATTTAAAAAAAAGTTGGGACAGGAACAATTTAGGGCTAGTAATGAGGTAAAATGGTTAAATAATGATGCAATTTGAAACAGGTGATGTCAACAGGTGATTGTAATTATGATTTGGTACAAAAGCAGCATCCAAGAAAGGTCTAATCCTTTAGGAGCAAAGATGGGCCGAGGATCACCAGTTTGCCAACAAATACGTGAGAAAATTATTGAAATGTTTTAAAAAAAATGTTCCTCAAAGAAAGATAGGAAGAGATTTGGATAGTTCACATTCAACAGTGCATAACATAATTAAAAGATTCAAGGAATCTGGAGGAATTTCAGTGCATAAAGGACAAGGGCGCAAGCCTAAGCTGAACAACCGTGATCTCCGATCCCTCAGGCGGCACTGCATCAAGAATCGTCATTCATCTATAAGCGATATCACCACATGGGCTCAGGACTACTTTGGCAAACCTTTGTCAAGTACCACAATACGTAGTTACATCCACAAATTCCAGTTAAAACTGTACTGTGCCAAAAGGAAGCCCTATGTTAACAGTGTCCAGAAGCACAGTCGACTTCTCTGGGCTCGGAGGCATCTGGGATGGACCATCACACAGTGGAAACGTGTACTGTGGTCAGATGAATCAGTATTTCAGGTATTTTTTGGGAGGAATGGACGCCGTGTGCTCCGGACCAAAGAAGAAAAGGATCATCCAGACTGTTTCCAGCAACAATTCCAAAAGCCAGGGTCTGTCATGGTATGGGGTTGTGTCAGTGCCCTTGGCAAAGGTAACTTGCACTTCTGTGAAGGCACCATTAATGCTGAAAAGTACATAGAGATTTTGGAGCATAATATGCTGCCTTCAAGAAGACATCTTTTCCAGGGACGTCCATGCATATTTCAACAAGACAATGCAAAACCACATTCTGCACACATTACAAAGTCCTGGCTGCGGAGGAAGAGGGTACGGGTACTTGACTGGCCTGCCTGCAGTCCCGACCTGTCTCCAATAGAGAATGTGTGGCGCATTTTGAAGCGCAAAATGCGACAACGAAGACCGCGCACTGTTGCCCACCTTAAGACTTGTTTGCAGGAAGAATGGGACAAAATTACACCTGAAACACTTCATCACTTGGTGTCTTCAGTCCCTAAACGTCTTTTAAGTGTTGTGAAAAGGAATGGCAACATTACAAAGTGGTAAATGCTTTACTGTCCCAACATTTTTTTAAATGTGTTGCAGGTCTGAATGACAGGAAAGGATGCATATTTACAAATGACATGAAGTTGACCAGACAAAACATGAAATATTTTGTGTTCATATTGTCTGCAATGAAATACAAGTCAAAGTAAATTTAGAAATCACTTCTTTTCTTTTTTTTTGCGTTTTCCATACTGTCCCAACTTTTTCTGATTTGGGGTTGTAATTAGACCTTCATGGAAGGTGAAAAGACAAAGGATAGAGAAAAAGAAGAAAGGTATATGTATACAAAGAACCAGACCCCTGGACTCTCTTACCTAATCACTTGTCTTCTCAGACCATATTCTCATTTTTTGAAGTCACTTTAGATAAAGACTCAGTTTGTGATGTCATTTGTGAGGTTGTGGCCTGTTAAAACACATAATAAGAGAGATTTTGAGTAGCAAATGATGAATGAATATCTGGTCCCCTACCCTTGCACTTTTCTCTCCCTAAATATTTAGTAGGTCCTCAGAGTGAAGTGTGCTCATTCATCTTGATAAAAAAAATGATGGGCCGTTTTTACAGAAGTTGCGGCTCTGAGGAGCTGCCTGGTGGCATGGTGCTATAAAGTCAAGTCAAGTCAAGTCAACTTTATTTATATAGCGCTTTTAACAATGTAGATTGTTTCAAAGCAGCTTTACAGTGTTAAACAGCAAAATAATGCAGCCTAATTTTATTCAGCTGTATAGCCATTTGATGTCATCAGTTCATTTCAATTTCCATACGGTGACAGTGTGGGCTTTAGATCAATAATTAGATCAGTAATTTAGTTTACATGGTTAAATTAGTTTATTAATTAGATTTATTTCGATGTTTAGTTGAAAAATATAGTGTCCCCAACTGAGCACGCCAAGCCAGAGGCAACAGTGGCAAGGAAACCAAAACCCCATTAGGTGACCTAATGGAGAAAAATAAACCTTGGGAGAAACCAGGCTCAGTCGGGGTGCCAGTTCTCCTCTGGCCAATTTACAAACAACGTATTATTATTATTATTCTGGCTGCTTTACAGGTCAGAGGTCATAATAGATCGGAATATTCAAAGGACCGGAGGCAACACGCTGGAGACGGGTTTATTGAGGATGATGTTGATTAAATAATTATTAAAGTGCAATATTCGAATGATCGGAGGCAACACGCTGGAGACGGGTTTATTGCGGATGACATATCGATTTAAGTATTATTTAATGATAATATTCGAACAATCGGAGTCATCACACTGGTGACGGGTTTATTTAGATGCCGTGTCGATGAGGCAGTTGCAGGGGGAGGATAATTGACACGGTCTCTGCAGACACTTCGGGGTCCTGTGTTGGTCTTCTCTGGTCCACCATCTGATTAGGATACGGCCCAGATCTGGCTGACTGCAGTAAACCTCAGGATAAAACAGAGAGAATATCATTAGCGTAGATGCCATTCTTCTGATGATGTAACGAGTACATCAGGTGTTATGGGAAGTGTTCCCGGTTCCGGCTGACCTAGTTAATGCAGCCTAACAATCAATTAATTGATAAAGTGTTTTATGTGTATGCCACAGTAAAGAGATGTGTTTTTAGTCTAGATTTAAACTGACAGAGTGTGTCTGCTTCCCGAACAGTGCTAGGAAGACTGTTCCAGAGTTTAGGAGCTAAATAGGAAAAGGATCGACCGCCTGCAGTTGATTTGGATATTCTCGGTATTAACAACTGGCCAGAATTTAGAGATCGCAGTAGACGTGATGGAGTATAATATGTTAAGAGCTCGCTCAAGTATTGGGGAGCTAAACCATTTAGTGCTTTGTAAGTAATAAGCAAGATTTTAAAATGTATGCGATGTTTAATAGGAAGCCAGTGCAATGTTGACAGAACTGGGCTAACATGGTCATACTTCCTGGTTCTAGTAAGTACTCGAGCTGCTGCGTTTTGGACCAGCTGGAGTTTATTTATTAAGCGAGCAGGGCAACCACCCAATAGAGCATTACAATAATCTAGCCTTGAGGTCATGAACGCATGAACTAACTGTTCAGCATTTTGCATTGAGAGCATGTGCCGTAATTTTGATATATTTTTAAGATGGTAGAAAGCAGTTTTACAGATGCTAGAAACGTGGCTTTCAAACGAAAGATTGGTATCAAAGAGCACACCCAGGTTCCTCACTGACGACGAAGACTTGACAGAGCAGCCATCAAGTGTTAGACAGTATTCTAGGTTACTACTTGTGGAGCTTTTTTGTCCAATAATTAAAAATTCAGTTTTTTCTGAATTGAGTTGCAGGAAATTACCAGTCATCCAATGTTTTATGGCGGCTATGCATTCCGTTAATCTTGTGAATTGGTAAATTTCTTCAGGGCGTGAAGAAATATAGAGCTGAGTATCGTCAGCATAACAATGAAAACTAATGCCATGCTTCCTAATAATATCTCCCAGTGGTAGCATGTACAGGGTGAAGAGTAGCGGTCCTAGCACTGAGCCTTGTGGTACTCCATACTGAACTTGCGATCGGTGTGACATCTCTTCATTTACTGCTACAAACTGATAACGGTCGCATAGGTATGATTTAAACCATGATAAAGCAATTCCACTAATACCTACATAATTTTCGAGTCTATTCAAAAGAATGTTGTGGTCGATGGTATCAAATGCAGCGCTAAGATCGAGTAACACTAATAGAGAGATACAGCCACGATCGGATGATAAGAGTAAATCATTTGTAACTCTGATGAGAGCAGTCTCAGTACTATGATACGGTCTAAATCCTGACTGGAAATCCTCACAGATACCATTTCTTTCTAAAAAGGAACATAATTGTGAAGACACTGCCTTTTCAAGTATTTTTGACAGAAAGGGTAGATTTGAGATTGGTCTATAATTGACTAATTCTGTAGGATCAAGTTGCGGTTTTTTAATAAGTGGTTTAATAATAGCCAACTTAAAAGTTTTCGGTACATATCCTAATGACAAAGATGAATTAATGATATTAAGAAGAGGATCTATGACCTCTGGTAGCATCTCTTTTAATAGCCTAGTCGGTACAGGGTCAAGCATACATGTTGTTGATTTTGATGATTTAACGAGTTTAGCCAATTCTTCTTCTCCTATAGCAGTGAATGATTGTAATTTTTCCTCAGTGACACTACAATGCTCTGTCTGATGTGATACTGTAGTAGACGGCTGCATGGTTAAAATTTTCTTCCTAATATTATCAATTTTACATGTGAAGAAGTTCATAAAGTCATTACTGCTGTGCTGTTTACAATCATCAGAAGTTGAAGCTTTATTTTTGGTTAATTTAGCCACTGTATCGAATAAATACCTAGGGTTGTGTTTGTTTTCTTCCAGGAGAGTCGAGAAATAAGCGGATCTAGCAGTTTTTACGGCCACTAAATTGCACACTGCATACTATACGAGAAAAAGACGATTTTAGATTTCGTTTTACCAGTACAGTTTCAAATGTAGACATAAATGTATGGAAGAGATTTTCTGAACTTATGAAATTCAGTCATTACAGAGAAACAAGGTAAAACTCAATACACTCATGTTGTCATTTGCAACTTGCATACTGCAACCTGATAATGAAAAGCAGAAATGTCATTATTTATTTTTACAGCCACTTATCTCTTTATTAAAATGTATGGTGATTTGGTTTTTAAACAATAAAAGACAGAACTTCCTGTCGGATAAAAAACATTCACACCTTGAAATATAATCCACTTATCCAGTTATTTTGCAAGCGTGACACTTTACACTTGGCAAGTTAAATATGAGACACATCATTGTATATGCCTGAATGATGCTGTCTTTTGCATTGCAGTCTAAACAGAATGGAAATTGTGCCACAATGAAATTGTATTACTGTCCAATCACAGTCCTGTCAATGAAAAGCAATGTCATGAGTGGGTTTCATTTATTCCTCATGTTCCTCTGTAATGATTGCATTTCCGTGTGGTGAGAATTCTCCTTAAAATAAATGTTGCCCAGAAAGGAAAACAAATCACTCTTCTTACTCCATGCTGTGTCTGTCAAACAAATGATTATGTTGTATCTTGAGATTACCTTGACTTAATGAGCGCACACAATAAAATTACATTCCACTCAACTGAAATTAATAGTTACATTGTCATTTACCACAAACACTGTAAAGAACACTGTATTTTTTATTTTTTTTTTGCTGAAGGAAGGAGTCAATCACCACTGATTGCTTCAAATATTTATATTTACATATACAACTTTAGGTAATTTGCATGTGTAAATATTAATTTGCGATTCTGTGAAAAAAGGTGTATCCACAATTTTTACCGTCACTGGTTGTTATATTCAAGAAGATCTATAATACTTGCAGAAAGCTTAAAATGCCCCTGTTAATGGCACTTTCTCTGCTGGCAAGTTTTTTTTTAGCAAAACATTTGCAATTAAAAAAGTAAGGTAAGATGGGCAGATGTCCCCTTTAAAGGGATAGTTCACCCCAAAATTAAAATTAGCCCATGATTTATTCACCCTCAAGCCATCCTAGGTGTATATGACTTCTTCTTTTTTTTCAGACAAATACAATCGGAGTGATATTTAAAAATGACCTGACTCTTTCAAGCTTTATAATGTGGGGTTAACTATAGGGGTTACTCGTAAGTTGGCTTACAAAAACCCACCGCTTTGCTTCAGAAGGTCTTTATTAACCCCCTGGAGTCGTATTTTATGATGGATGGATACACTTTTTTGGACTTCAAATCAGGACCGCCATTCACTGCTATTAAAAAGCTTGGAAGAACAATTATATTTTTAATATAACTCTGATTGTGTTAGTCTGAAAGAATATAGTCATATACACCTACGATACCAACAATACATTGTATGGGTCAACATTATCCATTTTTCTTTTATGCCAAAAATCATTAGGATGTTAAGTAAAGATCATGTTTATGAAGATATTTTATAAATATCCTACATATTCCTAAAGATATATATATATATATATATATATATATATATATATATATATATATATATATATATATATATATATATATATATATATATATATATATATATATATATATATATATATATATATATATATACTATAGTTTTTAAAATATATATATTATTATTATTATTTATTTTTATTTTATTTTTGCGCTGTGTTGTAGTTATGGGCATCAACCAGCAGGGGCTATTGGGTTCATGCTAACCAGCCAAACCCTTGACCCTTCAGTTATTTAATAAAATACATGTGCTAACAGCAGTTCATATCTCTTCTTACAAAAGAGGGCGCCTCTCTTCCAAACTTTCTCAATCCTCTTTATACTTTTTAACCGTTCTCTCGTGTAGCCCCTCCCTCTATTTATCTAATTATTGGTCAACTCCAGTCGACTCCCCTCCAACCCTTTCTCTTTCCTCTACTCTGTCTGTCTGCAAATCTCTATGAGGGAGGAAGAGAGTCTGTCTCCTGGGCTTCTTAGAGTGGAAACACATGCTGATAGAAAGAAAAATGCACTGCGGAAAAAGACTGAGGATGGAGGAATATTATTCCAGTTTCTTTGCACCTTTGCTTAACTGAATGTTCATGTAATGCGTTCATGTAATTTGTAGGCTATATAACTTTACTGCTGCATGCCAGCTCAGAGAATTGTTTCTACATCACACAAAATGTGCGTATCTGCATGTGTGTTTGCTATATCACATACTTCATTATGCTTGCCTTTGAACACTGAACTGCTGAACTTCCCTTGAAGTTTTTCCTTGTAGCATGTGGCTCTGATTTGGATTATTTGCTAGATTTGTTTTCGAGCTCTCTGCTCTTTTGAAGTTGTTTCTGTTATAGGCCATTGTGCAGAAGGATGGATTCCTCTGCACTTCACTCTCTTTTACTTCTGCTTTTCACCACCTCTCATGTTCTTGCTGGAATGGACTCTTGTTACGATGAGGAGGGCATCCCGAGCCGCTGTTTGCCTAAATTCGAAAATGCGGCTTTCAATCGTTCCGTTATCGTTTCAAATGTGTGCGGTATCCCACCTGAGGACTATTGTATGCAGACGGGGTCCACACGCTCATGTCACCACTGTGACGCCTTAGACTTGGAACTGAATCGCAACGCCACTTACCTGACTGACTTCCACACGGATGAAGAGCCCACTTGGTGGCAGAGCCAGTCCATGTTCTATGGAGTTCAGTATCCTAATTCGGTCAACATCACACTGCATCTTGGTAAGTCACCAATTGTGCTTTAATATCGATGAAATAGTGGGAAAAAACTCCCCATTGAATGTGCAAAAACACAAAATGTGTACTGAATTTGGACAGATCAGTGTTAACTAAAACTAATTAAATTAGTTTTTGGTAATTGAAATCTCAAATAAAATTAGATGGACAATTTAAACTTAAAACTTTGAAAATCTGAAATTTGAAATTAGAAATGCTGCCTTGGAAGCTATTGAAATAAATAAGTTGAAGTATTAAAATGACTAAAACTGAAATAAATATAAATTAAAGATAAAATAGATATTTAAAAAAAAATAGATAGTTGATAGTTGATTTGTAACAAACACCTTAATGGGTACCAATTATTCTCCTATTGCAGAAAATAGATTGCAGTGGTAAACATGTATCGGAATAACGTGAGGCATCCAAATGGATCATATTCTTTATCTTACTAAACCTATAGGTCGGCCTGTTTTTTTATATATGAAACACTTAACCTAGCATTCTGTGCTCTGTAAACTGTATGCTAACTAAACAGCAACCAAGGCAGTCAAGAACAATCTGCTAGTCACAGTGTGTTTCCCAACTGTGAATTTGATGTAAACACCTGAGAAATCAAATGTAATTTTGGTGGCCTATCAGATTAGATGACTCTGATATCTCAGCTGGTTTAGTTCTATTACATTATTGCCCTGCAGAGTTTACGCTACAGTGTTTTTGATCATAAGCATTCCCATATGAATGTAACTATTTTGAAACTATTTTGTTATTTGTATTCTGTAAGGTGAAATGTTGCTCTTTCTTCTTTAACCCTCAGAGAACAGGGATAGCAGAGCTGCAGCATTTGTACAAAGCAATTAAAAATAACAAACGTTGACTAAATATGGGTAAAGACTACACATAACTGTAGCTGACATGACAACAGCTTTGTTTATTAGCTTATTAACTGCCACAGCTCAAACTCACAGGAACTCAAAATGACGGCAGCCAGCTGACACAATTTTTAACACTTTTGGAACAAATTTACAAAGTATTTGACATACTGTATATATGCCCTGATATATTGTACTTATTATTATTAGATGCCAAGCCTCTATTGGGATTGTTAGTTTTATTATTATTCTATGGGAGTCAATGACAGCCCTATTAACTGTAAGTAGGAAAATTATGAAAACAGGCACACTTGTAGTGATGGTAATGAATAGTAATCTAACCTACTTTTTGGGTCTCTTGGACCAACCAATCAAAAAGGTTGGTCCAAGAGACCCATTTCCAAATGGTTATAACTTTTGCCCCCAGTTTCACAGATAAGGCTTAAGCTAGTCTCAGACTAAAATGCATGTTTGAGCTGTTTTAACTAAACGCAACATGCACTGACATATATTAAAATATGTCATTGCCATTGTTTTGTTTCAAGATGCACACCAGTAATGTTTTTTTTTTCTTTTTTCTAAGGCTTGTTTATAAAAACTACTTATATGTCCTAATTAAACTAAAGCCCTAATACTGGTTTAATTTAAACCCTGCCTGTGAAACCAGGCCTTAAAGGCTCTAGAAAAATTTAACTTAATATACCTGATTCCTCTCCTCATGCTAATCACATTAAGACTCTACAAATGGCCATTTTGAAAAGAACAGTATTCTTTTTTCCACTACACTCCTTCGCCCCACATGGCTATTTTTGCACATAACTTTTGAACAGTTTGTCAAAAATCAAAAGGTGTAGATTCCTTGTATTTTTTGCAAACCATCAGTCCACCACTTTGAAATGTGTCATAAATTGCAATATCTTTTAAACTATTTGACATATTGGCACAAACTTAGGTAGGGATAATCGACAGCATGTCCTGAAGGTACCTGAGAAATTTGAACACAGTGGTCTTTGGACCAAGCTGCACAGAAATGGCTGAAGGCAGAACCTAAGTTGACGTATCTGTGTTTGTTGTTTTATGCTAGTTAGCTTAGCACGCTTATCTGGCTAACATGCTAAGTAATGCTTTTGTGTGTTCCCTCTCACACTGAAAGCTCCCCTTGGCAGCCTGGTGAATGTGTGTTAAATGAGTGGCACACTCTTCTAAGCCACAGGCCCTGAACCTTTCAGGTTGTGGGTTCGAATACTATGTGGAACATACAGACGGCAAGAGGTACTGTGGCCAGAAGTGCAAAGTTGTTTCTGTTCCAGACGTTGTGTCTTAATAATCTAATCTGAAGTTATTAAATATTACAAGCAGTGCATTTGTATATAAAATCTTCATTTTTTTAGTTCATCCTCACTTGAACTACTGAACCCCAGCAGGTGGGTGCGAATATGTGTCTTCTGAGTGGCGCACAAAGATTGTGGGTTTAATTACTACCTGGTACAACTTTAAAAGTGTGTTGTGTGTGATGGTGTGTCACTTTGATTCCTTTATTATCTGGCTAAACATTGTACTAATGTTTCTTCCTCTTGTATTAGAAATGTGTTTTTGTTCATTCTGTGTTCATTTTTTATCAGTTTATTCTCACCTGGGGGGTATTCCAGAAAGCAGGTTATGTGACATACATGGGTATGTTTAAGGGTAAGTAAACGGATAACCTCAACTTTTGGTTCCAAAAACGGAGATAACTTTCAGGGTAACTCACTCTCTATACATAACCTGTATAGAGAAGGTTATGTTCCAGGGTTAGTTTGCTTAAGAGGTATTCAGACGGGTGTGATATAATTAATATAGTTATATTAATATAACCAAATTTGTTATATAGTTACAGTTATATAATTTACACTATTATATATTAATTATAAATCACTATTATAGCAAGGTAATGTTTAAATGTTAATTCAATTAAAATATATTTATTATTTATTTTATTGTCATCTCACACATGGATCTGCATTCAATTAATTAGCATCAAACAAACAATATAATTTTTTAAAGGTTACTTTAATTTACTTTAAATGAAAAGATTGAAAAAATTATTGCACAACCACCAAATAAGTGGCGATGTGCACTAAGTAGGTTATATAAATCGCCAATAAACCAAAGAAGAAGAAGGAAGCAGAACAGCTCGCTTTTTCTTAGCGTCTGTTTCCATGCTGAATCATCGATTCGTTGCTCTGTTGAAAATGCCTTGTGCCTATCTGTTTTTAATGTATGTTCTATTTCTGCTGTTTTTGCTCTTCTGGCTCTGCACTGCTGTTGCTGCCGCTTCGGGACTTGGCCCTGTATTGCTGCTTGCAGCTATATGTAAAGAAAACCTGCTGGCAAAGAAAAATGATGATGATGATGATGATGATGATGATGATGATGATGATGATGATGATGATGATGATGATGATAATAATAATAATACGGCAATAATTATTAATAATAATAATATTATTATCGTCATCATCATCATCATCATCATCTTTTTCTTTGCCATTTTTTTAAGAGCCTCTTCTTTTAAACAAAACAAACTATTTTTTTTATCAACACTTGAATGTGGGTAAGTTTCATAAAACAGCAACATTTGGAGCAAAAAGCTGACAAAATCCAGATCGGATTCAGAACGATGATCAAAACACAGATGGAGTAGATCAAGTCCATCAACACCCCCAAAGCTTCACAGTTCTATAGCTCGTCCTGGATTGACATTTCATTCAGTAACATCAGGCAATTTTGATTTATATCCTGTTTAATGTTAAAGATCGTGTTATTTTACATATGCATCTGCTTGCATAGTATAGGCTACAAATGGTTCCATCCTGTCTCAGTGGGCGGTTAAGCTGCAGTGTAAACAAGTAGTCAAAAGTTTGTTTACAAAAGTTTGAATACACTATAGATACATTTCAGTATTAACGATGTCTATGATTCATAATTTCATAGCACAGACAACTGTCTTTCTGATTCTCTTTTTAATCAAACTTGCTGCTGGCTGACTTATACCTTGTGGTTATTAAAAGCTTTCAATTTCTGCACATCAAAAGTGTAGATATGATTTGATGATTCTCTTGGCAGCACATTTTGTGAAAGAGAGATAAAATGGGAGATGAAATGACACTAAAATGGTTTCAATAGGCTAGTCAGGCATAAGCCCGAAAGTGTATGTTCTTGTGTTTGCTCTGATTCAAAGATGCCCTGCAGTTAGGTGTCTGTGAAAGGCCTTCTCATATTTCCAAACCAAACAGAATACATCCTAGGGAGGTCTACACAGACACACACACACACAGCAGAGAGAGCGATGGGGGTGGTACAGAAAACACTACAAAGAATAAGACAAACACGGAAAGCAGCAGAGGTCCAGTTGCAGGTCAGGTCTTTCCCATACACACACGTAAACATACACAAACACACACATGTAGACTTCTAAGGAATGTTTCCACATCTGGTTTGCATTGTGGTTTTCATTCAAAGATGTTCAAAGGACCAATATGCAATACAGATGTTTGCTGCAAAAAAAACTGAACTGAACATCGATCAAAGATCGTTGTGTGCAAATCATGATGTTTTAACAAAACTTAAAAATATAACATATGTAGACACTGAAAAAATACAGTTCATAGCGAAACAGTTCTGGTTGGTCTGTAAACTCTGTGTTAACAGTCATCAATTTAGTTGTACACTCATTTTATAGTGTTTACGATCTTGTTTTATTCCCAAATCTTAATACAAGAAAAAAGTTGTTCCAGTTTACCATACCCAGACATGATTACATGCAGCTCTTTATAGTTTATAAATATTGAGTCTGGTCAGGTTTAGTTGAGTTCAGACACAAATACACCCACAAAGATATGTTTAGTCTACTTTTTTTTTTTTCTAGGATAACAGCTGTAGCAATATATTCATGTGGCTTTCTGTAAAGTTACATACAGCATGAACAATAAGCCTGTGGGAAATAAACACATAATATATAGCGTACAGTATGTACATATTCCTGCAGAGTGATTCATTGTTTGGTTTCAGACAGTTCCAGTCATCAAGATTAGAGCTTTAGAGCAAGATTTATTTCTCCTGCATGTTTTCTCTCCATTTCTTTCCTTGCCAAGATAATCTTCTCACATGCTGAGGTGAAATTATGTTTAAATGATTTCAACATGCCATGGTGTGGGTGAGCATGTCTGTGTATCCGAAAGACAAAAAAGATTTACAAAAGAAAAAGTAAAGAAGATTGTATGTTTTGTAGTGGGGACTCTTTCTGCAGATAGCATCGTTTAGCCTGTATGGCTTCAAGTGACTTGTATCTTTATGAGTGAGACATTGATTAAAGGGCTAGTTCCTCCAAAAATGAAAATTCTGTCAATAATTACTCACCCTCCTGTCGTTCAAAACCTGTAAGACTTTCGGAAAGATATTCAGAACACAAATTGAGATATCTCAGAACACAAATCTGTGAGCTTTCTGTCTCTTCACTGGCAGCTACGCAACTACCACTTTCAAGCCCCAGAAAGGTAGAGAAGACATCATTAAACTAACCCATGTGACTCCAGTGGTTTAACCTCAATTTTATGAACCAGAAGGTTCTGGCATTTCAATTGAAACTGCCATTATTGTGCTTAGTCACAGCCATTTTTTGGCATGCACTCCCCTCAGCATGGCGGCGTGGGTATTTTGTTCCCCAATAGCATCTCAGGAAGCAGTGCGAGTTCCGACTGTAATCCTGGTTTCCTGAGAACAGGGAACAAGACACTTTGTGTCTTGTGGTCATGGCTCCGGGCTGCCTGCACAGTCCCTTCAGATGACATGTTCTCTAGGCACCCCTTTTATACTTCCTGCATTTCCTTGTATATTGTACAATATATTAAAGTAATGTAACTGATTAAATGGTATTACGAATGTTTTCAACTGTTAATCTTTTTCAAAAGCATCAGAATAGCATCACTTTACTAAACAGCCTTTAAATGTCAGGAGGCATCAAAAACAGGCAAATCAACATATTCTAGCTTTTTACAGAAAATATTCAGATTTAACCCCCTTTGTAATTGATAACATTTTCATAAGTAACGGCAATTTAATTACATTTTTTTGGATTACAGTTGCATTTATTTTGTCATTAAATTACATAATGCAGTTACTTTTAACTAATTTCTCCCCATGGATTTGTGAACTCTTAACCTGCTCTGAAAGTTTGTTCAACTAGCTTCATGCAACAGATCTCTGGTTTCACAGACAGTGCTTAGATTAAGCCAGGATTATGCCTTAGTTCAATTAGGACATTTAAGTGGTACTTCTTATATAAACATGCCCTAGAAAATATATATACAGTGAGGAAAATTTTAACACCTTGCTATTTTGCAAGTTCTCCCACTTGGAAATCAAGGAGGGGTCTGAAATTGTCATCGTAGGTGCATGTCCACTGTGAGAGACATAATCTAAAAAAAAAATCCAGAAATCACAATATATGATTTTTTAACTATTTATTTGTATGATAAAGCTACAAATAAGTATTTGAACACCTGTCAATAAGCTAGAATTCCTGACCCTCAAAGACCTGTTAGTCTGCCTTTAAAATGTCCACCTCCACTCCATTTATTATCCGAAATTAGACGCACCTGTTTGAGGTCGTTAGCTGCATAAAGACACCTGTCCACCCCATACAATCAGTAAGAATCCAACTACTAACATGGCCAAGACCAAAGAGCTGTCCAAAGACACTAGAGACAAAATTGTACACCTCCACAAGGCTGGAAAGGGCTACGGGGAAATTATATTAGATAGGGCTAAGTAGATCTGGGTGTCGTCAGCATAGCTGTGGTAAGCCATTTTGTTATTTTTCATTATTTGGCTCAGTGGGAGCATGTACAGGTTGAATAGGAGTGGTGCAAGAATTGTCCCTTGTGGGACTCCGCATGTCATGGATGTCCACTCAGACTTATGGTCACCTATACTCACATAATAACCTCTCCCTTCTAAGTATGACCTGAACCATTTGAGGATAATTCTGGAAAGCCCAACCCAATTTTCTAGCCTGTCAAGAAGTATGTTGTGGTCAACAGTGTCGAATGCAGCACTGAGGTCGAGTAGTACCAGAATTGATGTTTTGCCTGTATCTGTATTAAGGAGAATATCATTTATTATCTTTATGAGCGCTATCTCTGTGCTGTGATGCGGTCGGAAACCAGATTGAAAATTGTCAAAGTATCCGTTTGAGTTCAAGAATTTGTTCAGCTTACTGAAAACAACTTTTTCAATGATCTTGCCTATGAAGGGGAGATTTGAAATTGGTCTGTAGTTGCTCAGTATGGAGTTATCCAGATTTCTCTTTTTCAGGAGAGGCTTAACTACTGCGGTTTTAAGGGAGTTTGGAAAAGTCTCAGAAAGAAGTGAGGCGTTTACCACTTCTAGGAGATCTGCTTCTAAACAGTTAAACACACTTTTTAAACAAGAAGTGGGGAGTGTGTCAAGGGCGCAGGTTGATGTTTTTAGGTTCTGTACCGTTTCTTCTAAAATTTGACCATCAATTGCTTCGAAATCAGTCATAGTAACTTTCTGAGGATGTGGTCTGATCTGACTCACCCCAGAGCAACTCAAGGATGTACTGATCGCATTTCTGATATTATTGATTTTTTCGGAGAAGAAGAAAGCAAACTCACTACATTTGCTGTCTGAGAGCATTTCATTGGGAATGTGACTCGGAAGGTTTGTTAGTCTCTCTACAGTAGCAAAAAGAGTGCGCGTATTGTTTATGTTTCTGTTTATAATATTTGAAAAGAAGGTCTATCTAGCTTTGCCTAGTTCCACATTGAAAGCACGAAGACTGTCTTTAGAGATGTTGTAATGACTACAATGTTGTAAAGACTACAAGTTTTGTCTTTCGCCACATGCGCTCATCTTTCCTGCATTGTCTTTTCATTAATTGCACTGCTGTTGAGTTTCTCCAAGGTGCTTTTTGTTTGCCACTCTTTTTTCTGACTTTCACAGGAGCAATATCATCAATTACACACTTAACTTTTGAGTTAAAAGAGTCAAGGAGAAAATCAACAGAGTCTGCAGATATGCTTGATGTTAAAGATATAGCCTTCATAAACAGCACACCAGTGTTCTCATTTAAGCATCTCTTTTTGACAGAGACAGAGACAGATCTAGTTTAAATGGCAGGAGAGATTGATATATCAAAGAAAATACAGAAATTATCAGACAGTGCCACATCCTTAATAACTATCGATGAAATGTTTAGACCTTTACTGATAAGTAAATCTAGAGTGTGTCCACGATCATGTGTGGGTCCATGTACATGTTGTGTCAAATCAAAAATGTTAAGAACAGTCATGAGATCTTTTGTTGTACTGGACTCATCATTGTCAATGTGAATGTTAAAATCCCCAGCAATAGCAAAACGGTCATACTCAGATGAGATATTGGACAATATATTGGAGGCCTGTAAATAATGATAAGCAGGATGCTTGGAACACCTTTTAGCACAATGCCCAGATATTCTAGAGACAAATAGTCACCAAATGATACTTGCTTACATTGATAGACATCTTTAAAAAGAGCAGCAACCTTTTTGAGAAGGCCTTAGACTTTCTATCACGTAACAGAACAGAAATAGAGAAAGAGACAGGCACAATGGGTTCCCGCTTTTTTTGTAAACATTTGATAAGGTTGCTGTTGACGTTGCGAGGACCCAGAACATATCACTGAGAGCTGGTATCAGTTGTTTTTGTTGCAGATGGAGGAGGGTGTGTGCCCTGGCGTTGTGACCGAAGAAATCTCACCGGAGGAGGGGCAGAGCGAGCTGGGCCCACAGTCTTTAGTGGTTGTGGGGCTCGACGCTCTTTGGTTGATATCTGGGGGCTCGCAGCGATCGAGTGTGATTGTCTGGTTCCAGTATAAACAAAATCCATTTTCTCTGTGAAGCTCAGAAGCGGGGATGCTGAAGAGAGGAATAACATGTCTGGTGAGGGGGGCTGTTGCTCTGGTGTTACCGGAAGCTGCAATATGTTATCGTCCAGTTCATGGAGTGACTTAGACATTTCTTCCAGCTTATTGCTCAGACCACACATAAGGTGTAAAAGTTCACAAGTCTGACCCCCGATGGTCCCCATTTTTACCAGTGCCTCCACAGTCTCCACAGTCTGGGCTGAGATGTTACTGTTTAGTGCCTCGATCTGTGTCACTTGGAGCAGTTCTAATCCGTCACAGTGTGTCTGTGGTGAGCTCTGAGGGCGGGGCTCAGCTGGGAGTGTGTCCATGAGAAGTGGTTGTTGTGGCTGCGTGGTGTTATCATTGTCCTTGTGGGGTGTATCAACCGCATGTCCATTCAGATGATGAAATGAAGTCCTGTGATCGTCCATACTCTGTACTGGTGTGTGTGTGCCATCCAGGTTGAGTGAGTTAGCACACACAGCTGAAGGATGATGAAGGGAAAAATAAATATTGTCCTTTAGCACTCTTGCACCGAGTTTGTTTGGGTGGAGGCCATTTGATGTAAACAGTTGTCTCTGACTCCAGAAGAGATTAAAGTTGTCGATAAAGTTCACTCCCTTCATGTTGCAGGTTTTTTGCAGCCATGTATTAAGCCCAAGTAGCCGTGAGAACCTATTTGTTCTTCTTGCTGGAAGTGGTCCACTGATGAACGGCTGAACTTTCAGTTTTCTAAGTGTTTCAAAAAGTTCATTGAAATCCCTCTTAAGGAGTTCTGATTGCTCTCTCTGACTATCGTTCTTCCCCACATGAATAATAAGTCGATTTGCAGTCTTATGTTTCATCAGAATGTTCTTAAGTTCCCTGTTGACATCAGAAACTGTTGCTTGTGGAAGGCAGCATATAGATGTATCCCTGCTGCTAATGTTTCTGACTGTGGAGTCACCCACTATCAGAGTCCTGGGCTCGGCTGCCCTCTGAGCTGAGGCCCGCTGTCTGCTCGACCTTGAGCGCCTGTTAGCATCAGTGTTAGCTACGGGCTGATTCGATCTGTGTTCGGTCACATTCATCACGTTTGGGGATTCCTCACCCACATTCATTAACACTTCAAATCTGTTTTCAAGATGTATATTTGGTGGTAGGAAACGAGTGTTTGCAATCCTTGTGTCTGGGGTAGAGCATGCTACTGCAGCAATATGTGATGCTCGTGACAATCTGATGTCTCGAGTGCCTTTTGGGTCTCGCTCCCTGTTTGTGCCATCGATTAGTGTGTTGATCATTTATTTGTTTCGGCAGTGTGCAGACGGCGTTCATGATGAAGCTCTGCTGTGTGATTCGTCTGGTTGGATGGTTCCGCAAATAACTTTGTTTCAAGAACTGCAATCCTTTGTAAAAGTCTGTGGCAGTTTGTGCAGCAAGTAGATTCTAGAAGAGGCATTTTCTTATCCGTTTGAATGTAGGCAGCTGTGTTTTCCCTTCTCCGGAATGTAAGCTGAAGGCAGTGGTCGGTTGAAATATTCCGCTTTTTGTTTAGTAATCCAGTCACCAGAGTTTCTAATTTTATTATTGGAGTCAAGCTTTATTGTTTGAGCACTGTGCTGATTTGCTGAAGTTGAAATTATGAGATAAAATATAGAAGCGATAGAGCAAAGCGCTGAGCAGTAAGCAAGAGCGTCCAAACAGTAGCGAAGCAGGAAACAGGCCAAAATCCCTCCTGCAGTGTGTGCAAACCTGGTGAAATACTACAGGAAATGTTTGACCTCTGTAATTGCAAACAAAGGCTACTGTACCAAATATTAACATTTATTTTCTCAGGTGTTCAAATACTTATTTGTAGCTGTATCATACAAATAAATAGTTAAAAAATCATGCATTGTGATTTTTTTAGAGTATGTCTCTCACAGTGGACATGCACCTACGATGACAATTTCAGAACCCTTCATGATTTCTAAGTGGGAGAACTTGCAAAATAGCAGGGTGTTCAAATACTTATTTTCCTCACTGTATATAGTTGCGATGCATCTTCTGCCATGACCTCATTGTAAACATGACACAAACAAATGCACAACACTGGAGCAATTGAGCGTATCGATGGAATGGTGTTTTTTTTCTGCATGTGGATGTTTTTCACTGAAAGACAAAGAAGTTTGTTTTTAACGGGTTTGGTGTCTCGTGTCGCAAATCCAATGGCGCTGGTAGTGATGATTCTCTCTGACCAATCAGTGATCTGCAGTGTTTACACGTCACATTTTAGTATCGGTACGGCTTGCTTGGAACTTCAACCAGGACTAACAGCTTTTTGGATAAAATCTGGATATGCACATTTTTTTTTTTTTTTTTGCTGCCAGCGACAACAAAACAATTGCATATCCAGATTTTATCCAGATTCTTTTTGTGTGTTTTGCATCACACTTATTGCAACATGCAATGATAACATCAAAACTGGTGACGGAAATGCAAGACAGAAATATTCATACGGTGTTCAAATGGTATGTCCAAGGATTTCTGGTTCTGCATCACAACCCAATGGCCGAAATCCCTCCCTCGAGGAACATCTGAAAGAGTTTCTGGATCTTGTGCCTCAGACCACCTCCCGGACACCTGCCTCTGCACGTTTCTACGTGTGGGACTTAACAACGCCACTCAAGTGCAGTTTTACAGGGAATTTCTTTGAGGGAGCTTTGCCGATTATGTGGAGTAGGTGCTGGTTTCCTGTGGATCAGCCTTCACCATTGAGGACGTCACCAGCCCCACTCCAGCCCCAGTGCTCAGCCAGAACTCTCCGGTCAGAACAAAGCAGTTTGAGCCCTCATCCACCGCAAGCCGTGAGTCCACGCTGTCAAGGGCGTGTGTGCCCAACTTTGCGCGGAGTCTGAGATGTGCAAGACTGGCCAGGTGCTCATGTCGGCTGCATCATCCATCATCAAAGACGTTTTCGTTGAATCTGAGGGCAAGAGGAGAGCACCGCCCACCCTTCCCCAACTGAGAGTATAACACTGGCAGCACCACTTTCAGCCCTTCAATCTAATGCCCTTCAGTCTCTTGCCCAAGCAGCTGTACCGACATGCTTTAAACGCACTTCCATTGTGCCAGTGCCGAAAAGCTCTAGCCCGAGGTGCCCTAATGACTACCGCCCTGTAGCATTCACACCCATCATTATGAAGTGCTTTGAGCGGCTGGTCCTGGAACACTTAAAGGACTCTCTACCATCCACATTGGACTCACACCAGTTTGCCTACCGCAGCAATAGGAGCACAGAGGATGCAGTTTCCATGGCACTGCACTCTGTGCTCACCCATCTGGACCATAAGAACACATCCCATCCAAGTTAATAGCCAAACTTGGAGACCTGGGCATCAACACTTCAATGTGTAACTGGATTTTGGACTTCCTAACTGACAGACCACAGAATGTTCGATCAGGATCCACCTGCTCCACGTCCATCACACTCAACACTGGTGTACCACAGGGCTGTGTGCTAAGTCCGTTTCTCTACTCCCTCTTCACCTCCGAATGCAAGCCTGTGTATGGATCTAATTCCATCGTCAAGTTTGCGGACGACACTACGGTGATTGGTCTCATCAGCAACAACGATGAGACTGCCTACAGGGAAGAGATCCAGCACCTGGCCACATGGTGCGCTGATAATAACCTGCTCCTCAACACCACCAAAACGAAGGAGCTCATCGTGGACTTCAGGAAGGAGTCAAGAGGCACACACGACACCATCCACATCAATGGAATGGCTGTTGAGCGTGTCTCCAGTTTCAAGTTCCTGGGGATCCACATCTCGGCGGACATGTCGTGGACGACCAACACCTCCAGCCTGGTCAAGAAGGCTCACCAGCGCCTCTTCTTCCTGAGGACACTGAGGAAGAATCAGCTCTCCTCGGCTATCCTGGTGAACTTCTACCGCTGCGCAATAGAAAGCATCCTGACCAACTGTGTTGCAGTATGGTATGGGAGCTGCTCTGTTGCGGAGCGCAAGGCACTGCAGCGGGTGGTGAAAACTGCCCAGCGCATCACAGGGACTGCAGTTTTCCTACAGGGACCTCCAGAGGAAACGCTGTCTGCACCGAGCTCGCAGCATCCTCAAGGACTCGTCTCACCCAGCCCACAGACTGTTTTCTCTCCTGCCCTCCGGCAGGCGTTTCAGGATCCTCCGGACCAGGACCAGCAGACTAAAGAACAGTTTTTTCCCCAGAGCTGTCTCTTTATTGAACTCAAACCCCCGTTGATCCACTTCCCTCATAAACTGCTAACTCTCCTACCTCACATCTGCCTTCACTTTGTTATTTGCACTACTGACTGTTTATTACAGTAATAACTGTTTACTTATGCATCTTGCACTGCCATATATTAACTGGATTATGCTCATTTGCACTGCCGACTGTATTTATAGTACCAAGGTTACATTTGCATTTTGCACCGTACTTCTAACTGCAATATGCAACCACTTTCCACTGCACTTTTTTTTTCGGATAGCTCTGTCCATAATTTATTGCACTACCTTAATCCCTGCTATTCCTCATATTAGCCTAACCTACTATTGTATACCTCTATCTGTAAAATTCTGTTTATAGTAATAGCCATCTGTATATTATATTCATAGTACATATTCACCTGTAAATTCAGTTTATAGTAATAGCCATCTGTATATTTATTCACTGTACATATTCACCTGTAAATTCAGTTCTGTTTATAGTAATAACCGTCTCTCTATTTATACATATTTATTTATATTCAGTACATTTCCATGTCCTGCACTTACGCAACCACTGTATATATCCTGCACTTGCTGCTGTTGCACTTCGGGTTAGACCTAAACTGCATTTCGTTGCCTTGTACTTGTACTTGTGTAATGACAATAAAGTTGAATCTAATCTAATCTAATCTAATCTAATCTAATCTAATCTAATCTAATGATTCTTCATCTTCAATCCTGTCAGTCCCACCCAGCCTCCCTCTCCCACCACCTCTTCCTACCACAATAGACGAGTGGACCCTTATCATCTGACTATTTTTAGCTATCCTCCATCATCCTCAACCCTCAGCCATTCCTGTTACCCACTCTTCACCTTCTCCCTCCAGTCCTTCTGGATCCATCGCTACTCTCAGTGGTGGGGCTCCACCTCGTGCGAGCTGGGAGCCGTCTTTGCCAAAAGGAGCCCACAACTTTGCTCACGACCCGTCTCCCAGACTCCCTCACCTTACGCTCCTTCCACCTTCGATTCACTCCTTCGGTCAGTCGGCTCCACCTGAGTCAGACCTCACCATACCCGTGCTCCACCCCTTCATCTACAGTTTCCTCTGCAGGGTGCCTACCCTTTGCCATCTCCTGGCTCCTTGCCGGTGGCATCGCCTCATATTCACTTGATTTTATCATTATGTTCAGGTGTACACCAATTCCTAATATTGTGTTGCCCACTGTTGGTCCTTTCGCCAATGGACAGGGGTCAGCATGGGCACCCTGACTCGTCTGCGGCTATGCAGCCCCATACACAACAAACTGTGATGCACTGTGTATTCTGACACCTTTTCTCCCCATGTGCATCAATGAGCCATGACCCTTTCACCGGTTCACCACTGTTCATTCCTTGGACTATTTTTGACCGGGAACACTAACAAGAGCTGCAGTTTTGGAGATATATCACACCCACTAACAGGTGCCGCGATGAAGAGATAATCAGTGTTATTCATTTCACCTGTCATCACCATTATCTCCCCTATTTAAGTTCAGTTCAGTTTGTGAGTGTTTGTCGGGTCTCGTCTCTGTGTAGTTGTGTTTTGGATGTACCTTGTTGGATTTACCTTGTTGAAACTAAAGCCTGTCTACCTTCTTCATCATCTTCGTGTTATTTGTGTGTTTAGTCTGTGCCACACAACCAATGACAATTGTGTCTGAAACGTAAGTTACTACCCAATATTAACTTCATGTTTATTTAATTGTTGTGTACAATATCACCCTGCAATCAGGCTGTTCATCTGTATCAGTCCAGTCATGTGATTATCACTTATTTAGACCTCATACAGACATTGGTCAGCTGGGGGATTTATTAGTGGATGATCTTTTGGCAGCAAACACTGGTAATAAGTATATTAGTTTTACAGAGATGGAAGCAAATCTCAAAACTCGGCAGAACAACAACAAACCTTCTCCTGACTAAATTTAAAAGGTTTTAAATGAAATAACTGTGTGTTATTGTGTGTCACAATTATAGCAAGCACACTGGCTGTAGGAACAGTTTCTCTGGAGCAACCCAGGGTTAAAGACTTCTCAGGAACTCTCTGGTTCATATGGACAAAATTCGAGCAGCAAGTAAACAGACAATGTACCACTAAGTATACCATTTTCTCAAGACACAAACTCCACATATTCTTTACAGTCAAACAAGAAAGCTGCTTTCCGCACTAAATTGGATAAAGGGTCTTCGTCCTTTTTTCCTTTTCCTTTTCTTTTGGCTTGATCTAACACCTGCGCACTCTTGATTTGGCCCATTATAGATGAAGGACATACAAGTGGTAACCTGCAAATATCCCCTAAAGAGCTATTCTACCTTAGTTATTCCCTAAAAATGTTTTTGTTACATTCAATAATATTTGGATATGGATAAAACTAGTTCATTTAGATGTTACCATTTTTTTCAGTGTAGATGTAAATCTTACATTAACTACATTAACATAATTTTATCCTGGACTTTAATTATCAGGCTACATTAATCAAGGAAGGTCATGAATTTTGTTGGATCTGTCCAGATTAGCACTAATAATTGTAATGGCGTTAATGGTGTTGTTGTTTTTCCAAGGTAAAGCCTTTGAGATCACATATGTCCGTTTGAAGTTCTACACCAGCCGACCAGAGAGCTTCGCCATCTACAAGCGTACGGAGGAGAATGGACCATGGCAGCCGTACCAATATTACAGTGCTTCCTGTCGAAAGACATATGGGAGGGACAATAAGGGCTTCATACGTCCAGGCGAGAAGGAAAGAACGGCACACTGCACAGATGAGTTTAGTGATATCTCTCCACTAACTGGCGGAAACGTGGCCTTCTCCACATTGGAAGGACGACCCAGTGCCTACAACTTCGACCAGAGTCCCGTGTTACAGGTATGTCATGTTATTTTACAATATAAGAGTTTGGCTGCCATGTAATGCAATAGTATGATTTTTGTATTTGGCCCACCTGGATACATATTTTAATAATGCCAAATATAAACATGAATAATTTCTAATGTAATCCCAAGGGATTTAGTGTATGTGCATAAATATTCACTTTCATGGTTTGTTGAGAATAACTTGCTGTTTTAGTAGCTCATCTCCTCGGCCTATATATATGTAGATGGTTGTGCTTTGTTGTTACAGAAGAAAGCTTTAAGGGAAATATACCTCACTGTCAAGCTTCTCTAACTTTCAAACTTTAACAGCAGAATCTCACGGCTAAACGTGAGTGTGCTCAGTATGCCGTGCTACTAAATACAGCCTGCAACCTTTTCCAAAGATTTCTAGGGAGCTTCTTCCATGCAGAGATACAGTCACAGCCATCAGATGAAGTTCAGAAAATCAAAGGGTTCAGAAAATCAGAGCTCCACCAACTATTTAATACGAATGCACACATATATCTGTGTTTCTGCAACTATGGACATTTTTGGAACTTCCAATTCGTATATCCATACATCACAGAAAAAAATTATTTTTTATTTTTATCAGTCATGAACATTTCCACTGCAGTGTCACTTCGCAAACAAATGTACTATGGTTACTAGCATTCTATTGTGGAAATGACATTAACATTTTGGAATAGAATAATCGACTCGTATATCTTTTTTAAATCTAATATCTAATTGCTATCATTTTATGTCTCCGACTCCTACATATACACACATTAAAATAATATTTTCACAATTTTTGCATATTTTGACAATTATGATTGGAAATATCACACAAATTAAAAAATGATTTTCATACAATTTAAATGGTTTATTTTTCACCCTTTCTAATGGATTTGTATAGTCTAGTTAAAACAAAATGCTTGCATACAGGCATTTGAAAATCATTTAAACTTCAAATGATGAGGAAGGAATGCTCAACAAAATCCAAGACAGTTTTGTGACCTTCACAACAAGTAAAAAAAAATCTGTAATTTTTAATAAAAATAAAATCTTGTCTGGAACATTAAAGTGTGCAAAGCTGAAGAATATCCATACATTGGAATAGGTATGGCCTAAATCAAACCAAATTTGACAGTATATTAGATGAGTACCTGCAAAAAGAGCATTCAGAATGGGAGATCACCGCCTCCACATCCATTTTTGTAACAAGACAATGAATGGAAGGAAAAATGTTATAACAGAAAGGTCATACAGTACCTATCGAAACTGATGTGCAAACCTCTCAGGTTTGTGAAACAAGTGGATTTTCAATGCAGCTTCCCAGAAAAGTATCTTTTAATAATTAGATTGCATGATGATTGTAGGTTAAAATAAAAATGTTACAAGACAGCAGGAAAGAATAAGGAGGGCAGGTGTGGGTTTTGACAGCGTGCTTTAAGTATTGCACTTATTTTTTTATTTTTTTTGCTTTTCACAGTACAGGGAGTGATTCTAGTGTACCGGCAGTTCTCGAATTAACTGTTTATTGCTGGAGAGATAAACTGAAACTGCTAATTCACTTGCAATCTTGCGCGCCAGATATCTCTTTTTGCGCGCAGTTGTACAGGTGCTGGTCATATAATTAGAATATCATCAAAAAGTTGATTTATTTCACTAATTCCGTTCAAAAAGTCAAACTTGTATATTATATTCATTCATTACACACAGACTGATATATTTCGAATGTTTATTTCTTTTCATTTTGATGATTATAACTGACAACTAAGGAAAATCCCAAATTCAGTATCTCAGAAAATTTGAATATTGTGAAAAGGTTCAATACTGAAGACACCTGGTGCCAAACTCTAATCAGCTAATTGACTCAAAACACCTGCAAAGGCCTTTAAATGATATCTCAGTCTAGTTCTGTAGGCTACACAATCATGGGGAAGACTGCTGACTTGACAGTTGTCCAAAAGATGACCATTGACACCTTGTACAAGGAGGGCAAGACACAAAAGATCATTGCAAAAGAGGCTGACTGTTCACAGAGCTCTGTGTCCAAGCACATTAATAGAGAGGCGAAGGGAAGTAAAGGTGTGGTAGAGAAAAAGTGTACAAGCAATAGGGATAACCGCACCCTGGTGAGGATTATGAAACAAAACCCATTAAAAATGTGGGGGAGATTCACAAAGAGTGGACTGCAATCAGTCAGTGCTTCAAGAACCACTACGCACAGACGTATGCAAGACATGGGTTTCAGCTGTCGCATCCCTTGTGTCAAACCACTCTTGAACAACAGACAGCGTCAGAAGCGTCTCACCTGGGATAAAGACAAAAAGGACTGGACTGCTGCTGAGTGGTCCAAAGTTATGTTCTCTGATGAAAGTAAATTTTGCATTTCCTTTGGAAATCAGGGTCCCAGAGTCTGGAGGAAGAGAGGAAAGGCACACAATCCATGTTGCTTGAGGTCCAGTGTAAAGTTTCCACAGTCAGTGATGGTTTGGGGTGCTATGCCATCTGCTGGTGTTGGTCCACTGTGTTTTCTGAGGTCCAAGGTCAACGCAGCCGTATACCAGGAAGTTTTAGAGCACTTCATGCTTCCTGCTGCTGACCAACTTTATGGAGATGCAAATTTAATTTTCCAAAAGGACTTGGCACCTGCACACAGTGCCAAAGCAACCAGTACCTGGTTTAAAGACCATGGTATCCCTGTTCTTAATTGGCCATACTCGTCTAACTCGTCTGACCGTAACCCCATAGAAAATCTATGGGGTATTGTGAAGAGGAAGATGCGATATGCCAGACCCAACAATGCAGAAGAGTTGAAGGCCACTATCAGAGCAACCTGGGCTCTCATAACACCTGAGCAGTGCCACAGACTGATCGACTCCATGCCATGCCGCATCGCTGCAGTAATTCAGGCAAAAGGAGCCCCAACTAAGTATTGAGTGCTGGACATGCTCATACTTTTCATGTTCATACTTTTCAGTTGGCCAAGATTTCTAAAAATCCTTTCTTTGTACTGGTCTTAAGTAATAGTCTAATTTTCTGAAATACTAAATTTGGGATACTTAAATTAGTTGTCAGTTATAAACATCAAAATTAAAATAAATAAACATTTGAAATATATCAGTCTGTGTGTAATGAATGAATATAACAAGTTTCACTTTTTGAATGGGATTAGTTAAATAAATCATTTATGATATTCTAATTATATGACCAGCACCTGTATATATTTAGACATACTGAGCGATAATGCAGTGTGTTTACATTTCTCATAGACAGTGTCAGTATTTCTCTGTCCCCCATTTAGGGCTGGTGTTACATTGAATGCTGTAGTGACAGTAGGAGTTGGGATTAGGGTTAGGATGACAACAACACCAAAACACAACAAAATTCAATGTGTCACATTGAATAGACCCTTTTTCAGTTAGTAAACATTGTGATGTTTTTTGGTGGGCAGAGATTAGGTGGAGGCAGAACGATTCCCCTGGATGCTTCACCAACGCTAGCTAACAAGTTTTGTTTTGTTTTTTAACAAAGACTGGAGAAAATCAGATTTTATCTGAATATGTAAGGTCACTCACTGTCCGGACTGCGATTGCTATTTTAAAAATTTAACTTTAACGGAAGGAACCAGATTGGCTGACATGTACATGCTCACTCAATAAATGGATCTGACAGGATTAACATTACCTCTGGTTGAGTGGCGTGACACCTACATCTACCTGATAGAGAATCAGAACGTGTATAGTAAAGAGAAACTGAGGGCATATAAATCTTTAGATGCCTATAACTTTGTGCTGAATGATTAAGTGTATGATTTGCAAACACTTATTTCATTATAGTAGTGCACAAGTTAACAGGAAGCTACAGGTTAAGTTAGCCATGAAGATGTATTTTCTATTCATGTTTCCTTCTATTTCTACCATCAGCAGGCAATAAGAACTATTTGTACAGCTACATGAGGGAACTGGGCAAAAATACAAAGTGAAACATTCAATGTGATGCCCAAGGTATTAGCCTATTTTAAGATGTATGCATTGTGGCCAAAGAGATGTTTTAAAGTACAGCATATGCCTCCTGTAAATTATGTACATTTAGAGTGACATTACAGTTCAATTTTAAAGTAAGATGTGAATATTTTGTAGAAATAAAAATTCCAGACACTGCCAGCTAATTTTTTAACTTTCTGTATTTGATTGTTCTTTCTTTCCAGGTTCTTAAATGTTTTAATCACAATCAATCACAACAATGTACATCACAGATGATATGAAGTGTGCACTGACAACGCTAGCATTTTTGATGATTGTTTCTGTCCAGTCCGCTTGTTTTATTGCGTTTAACCACAGCTGTTGTTGTTGTTGTTTTTTTGCTGTCTGGTAGTAACAGTTATGCGATAAAATCTCTAATTGGAGCCGGCACCCAACAACACAACAAGATCATATTTTAAGTTCATATATAGTCGACTCTGTGTTGGTTTGTATTGGCCACCTCCAATTTTCCCCTTTGTTTTTTTATCTCCGGGTAACACTTTGATGTAATTGTGACATCGGCACAAAAAGGGTCTATTGGGGTTTGCCCGGAACCCACACATGAACCATTTTGGAGGAAAAGCACTAATATTAGTGGCCGGCCAGCTAATATCCAATGACAAAATATTTGAGGCCCTGTTTGCACTTGCATTTAGCGTTGATCCATTCATAAATAAATAAATGGAGTAAATGGGGTCCTGATATGCAGTAGTTGAACAGGCATAAAGATAGTTGGACCTACTGAGGTTTGTTGTGGTGTGAAAAGGCCAATTTTAAGTAAAAGATTTTTCACTTTCAATCTTTTCATCATCCTTCTTTCTCTCACTCTTTCAAAGTAAAACAGCGAGAGGACTAGACAGCCACTAGAGGACATCCAGAGAGGGAGCAACATAAAAGAAGGGATGTCATTTTATTTAAGAGCAGAGATAACAGTTTGGCTTCTTGTGATTGAAGCTTGTAGCAAAAGTGTGAAATAGAATCTCCCTATCACACAGGTGGAAGATGAATTGAGTTTTTAAAATGAGGATGCAAGGGGACTCTAGTGGCAGCATAAAGAAGAGAAGGAACTGGAAGAGAGTGCTTGAGTTGATGTAGTCCAGCTGTTGGGCTGAGGGGTACACAGTAATCAGCACATGTGCGTGCACACACACACACACACACACACACACACACACACACACACACACTATGGACCTGGATTCTCAAAGCTAAACAATATCCACTTTATTTAGTGAAGCTTGTTTTTGTTCGACCTGTTTATAATGACTGTCTTAGTATGCATTTCTCACACATACATCTGCATTGCCTCTTATAATGGGCTCTCTGCAAGCAGAAATCATCTGTAGACAGCAGGAGAACTAAGATTCTCCAATTACTCAAATGTCACATTACATTGTTGCTGGCCTAGTTATTTTCATTAATTTACTTGATTCCCTGTGATTGACATGAGGGTATGCAGAGAGCAAGAAGATGGGAATAAATGAGATGAGATCTAAAAAAAATAACAGCATTTGAGTATGTTTAAGTGCTGGTTTCATTAAAGCAGGCAGAACATATTTGTTACACATTCAACACTAAGTATGTACTATAGGAAACGTTTTACAAAAATAATGAGGGCATTAAGCATATACTCAGAGTAAATCACGTATTTAAACAAACACTGTAACAAATGATATAAAGCCTGTTCACACACACACAGAGAAAAAAAAACAACACAATAATAACTCTAATAGTATCCACACATTATTATTTTGTATTTTTATAGTCTGCAATTAATTTATGCTCTATGAATTCAATTACAACGCATAGCCTATGTCAAAATCGAATGGATTTGAATTGGCCAACAATATCTGTGCTCTGTGCCGTTATTGTTAGAGTTGTGGTGTGGACAGGGTTGTGCAAAATACAGATTTCAAGAATGGGTTCCCCTTTTAATTATGAATCAGTTAGAATTTACTTTGAATTGGCCACACTCGGCAGGAAGTTGAATTCAAAATAACTGAAAGTAAAATTTATTGAATTACAGTTCAGAGAAATTGAACAGGAAGTGCCTTCTGGGAAATGTGTTCTTCTGATTTTGTCCATAAATTTGTCAAATTTAAATATGTGTGTGTGTGTGTATATATAGCGCAAAATGATGTAGGTGACATTTCTAACAGATATGTCAATGCCTGTAAAACCTATTTACATTCTATAAGAATGTTCTAGTTCAAATTTAGTTATTGCATGATTGTCTTTGAATTTCAGTTTATCCTAATTCTATTTCCTTAAATTACAAATACATAGTATTCTGACATGATTTTGGTTTTGCATTCTTGATCACTTAATGTTTTACTCTTTCTTCTCTGCCACATCCCCAAACCACACACACACACACACACACACACACACACACACACACACACACACTTGAACTCCTGCCTCTATTTATCTCAGTTTGCACTCATTACTTTAATCACTAATTCGTTTACTCTGTAATTAGAGAGTGGAAGTAGTGATTTAGACACTCTGTGAAACAGAGAGGAAGTCAAGTTTCTTTCATTTTATTGTCTCGCCTCTTTTCTAATGTCTGAACCTCTGAACTTTCCACTGCCACCAGGTTTCTTTTACAGTGCAGCTTTATTCATGGCAGTTGTAATCTGACCACTGTGATCAGATGCTTCTGGGGGAATCATTTTTTGTCATTTCACGTTTCCTTCCCAAAAAAAAGCTTATTAGTCTGGTTAGACTTCCAATATTATGGCTATGCTGAGTGTGGTCCATGTATAGTAAGAAAGCTAATTGTAATTTTTAAAAAATGTCAACACAACAGGAAATAAAAATAAAAAAATAAAAAATAAAAAACATTTTTGATATTCAGTTATATTTGCAAGATTCATTTTAAAATGTTTTCTTTCTTTGTTAGCTTTGTTTTGTAATTTTTAATAGATTTTTTTAACTTTTATTTTGTATGTTTTTAGTTATATGCATGTGACTGTCCTGCATGCAACAAAGATAAATCTAAACTAATTTTAGAAGTTACATTTATTAAGGTAATTCGACATGTGTAATTAATTTGGGCACTTACAATTATATGTGACCCTGGACCACAAAACCAGTCATAAGGGTCCATTTTTTTGATATTGAGATTTATACATCATATGAAAGCTGAATAAATAGGCTTCCATTGATGTATGGTTTGTTAGGATGTGACAATATTTGACCGAGATACAACTATTTGAAAATCTGGAATCTGAGGGTGCAGAAGTCTAAATATTGAGAAAAATCAACTTTTAAAGTTGTCCAAATGAAGTGCTTTTACCTGTGCAACTTATGGCTGGTTTTGTGGTCCAGGTTCACATATTACGTGCAGTAACTTGTTGGAAAGCATCTGAGGAGGAAGTATACACTGTATGTTGTGCTGTATCTCTTTGGATTAAGATTCAGCTATTATGTTACCACCAAAGCTTTCATAACTTTTCTGAAGGTCTTGAGGCAGTGCAGTTCTGCATTTTTGTGATCATTAACAAGAATGATGGCACAACATGCTTCCCATTTCCCCTCTCCGTCACTTTTTGGATGATTGATCGTTTTTAGCTTTCAAAACCTCTGTCAGATTTTTTAATAGCTGAGCTTTCCCTAATGGCCGAGTTGCCCATAGATTTCTGCTCCGTGAGGCGTACATCGACATGCTGATTATAAAGCAACCCCTGATCAATACCTAAGCCAGTTTACATGGAGGTGGTGACAAATCTTGGTGACAAAACAAAATCTTTTATTTTTTATTTGCTTGACTGTTTCCACTTGGAGCACTCGTATCTTTCTTTCTCATTCTTTGTATTTCTCCATCTTTGCACGCCTTATTTTAATGAGAAAATAAGTTCACATTCACTTCTAATCTGAATCAATGAAGTCAAACCCTTTCATTATCACACACACACACACACACACACACCCACATCTCTTACTCCCTCTTATTTCTCTCACTGACATGTTGTTAAATTAAAATGTGAAGAGAAAATGACTCATTTGACTGGTCATTTGAAACTTCCATGAGATGAGCTTAATTCTGTGGATGTTATGAAGATGAGATGACCTTTGTGACTGTTGCAGACATGACTTGTGAAGCATGTTCTTCATTATGACAACTTGCCCATTTCAGTCCTTTAGCTCACCTCCTCAGTCCTTACCACAGTGAGCCTTAAATACAATATCAGAACAAAACAAGAACTCTGAAGACTTTCTGCTGCAGAAACAGCATTTTGTAAAAAACATGTGTGCGTCAAAATTAAAGGTGCTGTATGTACTTTCTTTACTGTACTAAAGCATACAAATACCCTAATATGCTTGAAGATATGTAGGAAACATGCTAAATTCACCTACTTTTTTCTCAGAAAAACAATGCTACAGCCAGTTATTCTACTTTGAAATGTGCTTCTGTGACGGAATGTCTGTTTTTGTTTTGGTCTGTGCGATACCGCACGCCGCCAGTTTACCCAGTAGTATTTCGACACCACAGGTTGCCAGTTGGTGGAAAACGCATTGTATTGCAGCCATGGAATCCAGCAAACAAATCGGATTAGAGATCGCAGATTCTACCCAACCTAAAAAGCCTCAGCATCCATCTAAAAATCTCTATGAATGAGAGTATATTAAAACGCTATAAATCAACTCATCAACTTACTGTGTGGCTTTCATTGTCAATTGCACTCGCTCCTGTTGTGTCCTCAAGCTGGAAACCCGCGTGAGCGTCGAGTCTGAGAAGGAGGGGGAGGGGGAAACAATGCTCTCCAATATTTTGAATTTGAACTGCAGTACCCATTATAACCACTAGCTACCGCACCTTTAATGCCAAATACACAACAGATAGACAATATATTTCCCCTTAATCCTCAAAGAAACAAGCATTAACACTATAATTTCTTTCTTTTTACCTCATTCAAAGTGTTTTCAGAAATTGTCTCGGTTACGTATGTAACCCTCGTTCCCTGAAGGAGGGAACGGAGACGTACGTCAGAACTGACCGACGAATTGGGATCTATTTTCAGAGCCCAATCTACTTCAAGTGTATAGAAACGAGCTAATAAACATTGGCATGCGGTTCACGCATCGCCCCACAGCGTGGGTATAAAGCACAGAAGTGAACAACGCATACCGCTTTGACAACTGAGGAGCCGAGATGTGACTCGGGCCTGCAGCTGAAGCACAGCACCTGGCGACGGGACATACGTCTCCGTTCCCTCCTTCAGGGAACAAGGGTTACATACGTAACCGAGACGTTCCCTTTCAGTCGGTCACGTTCGACGAATTGGGATCCCTACAAAAACGCCAGGGTGCTGGCCCTTCCAGCGCCCTGCTTAAGCTCACTGGGTGCTGCCAGTTGGAGCAGCAGTCAGGGCTTAAGGCAGGGAGGTCCGACACTGCTGTTTCTGCAAGACCCACTCACGCTGACTATTGGATAACGCTGGGGAAGCGTGCCCATCTCGGGAGATGGTACGCTGCGGAGCCACGTCCTCTGGAGGAGGAGTAACCTATCTGGGTAGTAACAACATATGGCAGTCTCTGGGGTGGTTCCAACCTGGTTCCAGGTTGGGAAAGAACACCGCCAGAGACAACAGAGCAGGCTCTGTCAAGGGCTAGCCGAGTAGGGTAGCAGGTACCGTGGAAAATATACATATGGGGTCGCCGTGAGGGAACCAACACATATGGAACCCAGCCTACACACACGTTCCACAAGCATATGGGTGCAGGCCTGGCGTCAGACGGCTGCAACATCTGACACCGCAGGGGTGACAGAGGAGCTTGACAGGGTTCACCATTTCTGGGGAACACAACTGGAGAAGATAAATGCACGTATCCGGCCATAGGCGGGAGTGGCGTAGCAAGCCGACACAGGAACGGGTACTTCACGTCTACCGGCCGTTGGAGGCGAGTACACGGGAAGAAACCGGCTCCACACGGAGGCTATAGAATCTAGCGAACGTGTTAGGTGTCGCCCAGCCCGCAGCTCTACAGATGTCTGTCAGCGAGGCGCCTTGAGCCAGCGCCCAGGAGGAAGCTACACTTCTTGTGGAGTGCGCTCGCAACCCGAACGGGCAAGGCACGTCTTGCAATTGGTACGCTAAGACGATAGCATCCACTATCTAGTGGGCTAACCTCTGCTTGGAGACAGCCTTTCCCTTCTGCTGGCCTCCATAACAGACGAAGAGTTGCTCTGAGGTCCTAAAGCTTTGTGTCCGGTCAACGTAAGCGCGAAGAGCGCAGACGGGACATAACAAAGCCAGGGCTGGGTCTGCCTCCTCCGAGGGCAGCGCTTGCAGGTTCACCACCTGGTTCCGAAAGGGAGTGGTAGGAACCTTGGGCACGTATCCGGGCCGGGGTCTCAGGATGACGTGAGTTACCGGGCCCGAATTCTAGGCACGATTCGTTGACCGAAAGTGCATGCAGGTCCCCCACCCTCTTGATTGAGGCCAATGCAGTCAGGAGTACCGTCTTCATAGACAGGATTTTTAACTCAACGGACTGCAAAGGCTCAAAAGGAGGGCCCTGAAGTGCTCTGAGCACCAGGGCTAAGTCCCAAGAGGGTAGCGAGATAGAACGAGGAGGATTTAGTCTCCTCGCACCTCTGAGGAACCTGGCGATTAAGTCGTGCTTCCCTAAGGATTTACCTTCAACTACATCGTGATACGCCGCTATTGCTGTGACGTACACTTTCAGGGTGGAGGGAGACAGCCTTCGCTCCAACCCATCTTGTCGGAAAGAAAGCACAACATTAGTCGAACACTTCCGGGGGTCTTCGCGGCGAGAAGAACACCACTCAACGAACAGGTTCCACTTCAAAGCATAGAGGCGCCTCGTAGAGGCAGTGAGGCGCCTCAGCGCGCTGAACGCCCAAACACGTGAAACAACGATCATGACGTCAACTGGGGACAGAACGGCATCCAGAAACACACAGCAATTTAAAATTGCTCTTTTAGTGCTGAGGGAGATGGAGATCACTCAGGGAGATGGTCCGATAGTGCAAGCCCGCGGGTGAGCACTCAAAGGAAAACGCCCAGCGAACCAACACAGGAACTCTTTTTGCAGCCACTCGCTGACTCGCGCCGTCACGCCAACACCAGGAAGAGCACTCTCCAGACTCGTTCTCTTGAACACTGTCAGCAGAAACAGTCTTGCACAGGTAAGCAGCAAAACTATCAGCTCTGAAGTTAAAAGCGGTATGCGTTGTTCCCTTCCGTGTTTTATACCTGCACTGCGGGGCGGTGCGTGAACCGCATGCCAATGTTTATTGGCTCGTTTCGATACATTCGAAGTAGATTGGTCTCTGAAAATAGATCCCAATTCGTTGTTCAGTTCCGACGTACGTCGAACGTGACCGACTGAAAGGGAACCTCTAGTTTCATGGTTTTAAACATGTTTTGCAAAATTGAAGTGTTGGACCTTATGTAGATTGATCTTTTTGATGGATGTAATCAGTTTCAATCAATAAAAAAAGAGCAACAAATATTGGAGGTAAAATTTGGAAAACTACATTTGTTCATCCAAGTTTTTGCAATGTTGTCAGTATAAGCGGTGACCTTGTTGTGTGACTTTAGCAAACTGTGACATACGGCATGTCTTTTCATGCCCTTGATTTTTGCTGTGATACATTTGAGTATCAGTCGCTGTTACATACATTTTGTACAGTTACATTTAGTCATTTAGCAGACACTTTTATTCTAAATGACTTACGAATGAGAAACATCACAAGAAGTTTATCATACAAGAGCTGACAATAGTCACATACACTGTAAAAAGTGTCTTAACTTAAAAAAATTAGGGAACCCGTTGCCTTAAAATTATTTAAGTAAATAAACTTCATGCGTAATTGGAAAAACTTTGCAATTACATGTCAGCATATTCTAACCCATAACCCTAAAAGTCTTACTAGAGTTAGTAGACATGGTGCAGCGTTACTTAATCAACAGAATGTTAAAGGGACCATCAAAATAAGTGAAACCGAATTGTCAAGTTCACATAACTTAATTTGTTCAATTACGCATGCATTTTATTACTTAATAATTGTAAGGCAAGGTGATGGGATGCTGTAAATAGGTTACATGGCACCAGATGTAGGCCTCCATGCCCATATCTTATACCGATATATTCTATAGTATGAGGTTAGTGTTTTTTCAAGGGGCCCAGAATTCCCTATACGGCCCTGCCTTTGACACCTTTAAAGATGCCACCTTTAAAAGGACAGAATGCTAAATCTTGCCTGTTTCTTCTTGTCATAGTTGCAGTGTTGTCCAGTTCCTGGTGCTGTTTTGACTCTATTGCACATTTTCTTAACTCTTTGTGAGTTCTTAGCTGGTAAACATACCATCATAGGTACGTGCATACAACAAGCGCAGGCTGTCGACAGAGAGGGATGCGAGTGGCGGGACCTGGGGGTGGCGCACACTGTCATCACCGGTCTCTGGGTGCTCAGGAATGGGAGTGTCAGTTCTTTCTTTAACCACAATGGGGTGAACAAAAGATTCTCCCTCTGCCCTCCACCGGGGGAAGTAGTGACTCTGCGATCTCCTGGAAAGAACTGCCCATCCCTGAGCTGTCCGCATCAGGAGCGCCGCTTAGCCTGCCATTTTTTCACTGGCTGCGGGGCTGGAGCGGACTGGGGCGCCTTCCTGCGGTTTCCTCTGCGCGGCCTGGGTGGAGGCTGCTGCTTGGGCGACACAGAGGAAGAGGGAACCGCTGGAGGGCACCCTCGGCAGGCTGAGGCAACTGCGCAGGCGACTGGGTGGAGACAGCAGCTGACCGCCGGGGCAGTATGTGTTTTATGGCCTCAGTCTGTTTCTGGGCGGCTGAGAACTGTTGGGCGAAGCTCTTAACCGCGCCGCCGAATAGCCCATCCTGGGATATGGGAGCGGCGAGGAACTGGGTCCGCTTGCCGTCACGCATATCAGCCAGGATGAGCCATAGATGTCTCTCCTGGACCACAGCTGTGGACATCACCTGGCCCAGGGAGCGCGCGGTCACCTTCGTCGCCCAGAGGGCGAGGGCGGTGGCGGCACGCAACTCATCTCTGAGTCCTGGGTCAGCTCCACCCTCGTGCAGGTCACACAGAAACTTGGCCTGGTAGGCCTGAAGAGTTGCCATGGCATGCAAAGAAGCGGCGGCCTGCCCCGCAGTTCTATAGGTCTTCGCCACCAGAGACGACGAAAACCTACAGGCTTTGGAGGGGTGCTTTGGGTCACTGCGCCAGGTTGAAGCACTCTGTGGACACAGTTGCATCTCAACAGAGCGCTCGGCTGGGGGGACCCCAGTGTACCCTTTAGCCGCCCCATCAAGGGCGGAGAAGGCGGAGGAGGTCGCCGAACGGTCGCGGGAAGACAACGGGTTCTTCTAGGACCGCGCAATCTCCTCATGCACTTCCGGGAAGAAAGGAATTGGAGGAGCAATTGCGCAGCATCCGCACAGAGTTCACAGAGTCTCGACCGTAGCACAGAGATGGCCATGTTCCCACAGTGGGAACATGAGTCATCCACGAGCGCTGCCTGAGCGTGCTGAAAGCCCAAACATGTCAAGCAGCGATCATGCCCATCAGAAGGCGGAAGAGACCGACAGCACCCAGAAGTACACGGGCGAGACATCCTGAAAAGGACGTGCCACGTATAAGCTCTTTTGTGAGAGGAAAACTTTGCAGTCGATGCCGAAGCACCCAGGAAAACACACACCAGCTGGATGCAGACCACTGCACAGATCAGTAGGCAGGAAGTATGCGATCACTGGAACGCACCGTCACACCAACACCGACTGGAAAGCTGCTCGTCTCGAAGAAGCTGACAGAGTCTCAGATGGCTTGTGAGGAGTGAAGAGGTAGGTACTCTTGACTCTGAAGCAGAAACGTAATGCGATATTGCCACGTACTTCCTTTTATACCCACGCGGTGGGGCGGAGTTACGTATGCAAATTCTGCATGCCCATGGCATTGGCACTGCCATTGGCCATTTTCTAAGATCTCGAAGATGATAGGCTTCTAAGTGAAACCCCCATTCGTTAGTCACTAACGTTACGTCGTATTGACTGAACGAAAGGGAACCATATTTCATCAGCTTTGACACCAGCAGACAGCATATACTTTTAAATATTAGCATTTAATCCTAGTGTGTCTCCTACTGTGCTTTCTGTTGAAAGAATTTAACAGACACCCTTTCTTATACCTCTCAGAAGGAGAAAAAAAAATAGAAAAAAGGAAGGAAGTTTGAACTTCAAATCAGATGACAGAGACAAGAGGCCCCCTCGGTTGTATTTCAATTCTGAGAATAATTTGAGAGAAGGAAAAAGCTCAAAGAGGGAAAGAATAGCACTCAGATCAACTGCAGTATGCTCTATACACAGTCATGCCTGTTATACAAAACCATTTTTTTATGAATGTTGTAGAAAATTCAGGAAGGAACCAGTGGAGAATTAGACTTCCAGGTTATGTCATCCCTGCAACGCTCTATTTCTGCACTTATTTACATAGAGGAACCTGATGTTGATCCGTTAATGTATGCATGCTTTTCCTTTTTCATCATTACTAAACAAATGGGCTGGAATAAAAAAAGCACACATTATAATCAGATATTTGATGGTTTTCTGCAATGTAATGGATTACTTCAAAGGGGGATATTTGTATGTGTTTTTTTGTTGTCTGAAAGCCATTATTATATTTTTCCCCACCAACAAAATCCATGCTGAAGATGAAAGTTGTCCTATGAATTCAAATTTAATTTGTTCAGTCATCCATTAAATCGGCCTCTCTCTCTCTCTCTCTCTCTCTCTCTCTCTCTCTCTCTGGTTGAGCCTGAGAGCTGGGTGTTAAATTGGAATACCAGCATTGAATGAGAATGAGCGATAGAGCACATAAAGGGAGCCGCACAGTGAACTTAAGCAATCAAATAAAAAAAAAGTTATTCAGTTTGAAATGAGGGACAAGTCTCTTCCTGGTGCATTCTAATCATGAAGACCCTCCTGGCTGCGACCCACATAAGAGAATGATAGGAAAACATAAAATGCAATTGAGAGTTGAGGTGGGGGTGAATAATTTACAGAAATGCTGTACAAAAAGTGGAAAGTGTGATTCTAAACTCTTCAAAGAAGAAAAAGAAAATAAATCAGACAGGAGGTTGAGAACCGAGAGACTATTTCTCAATTTTCACTTAAACACTTTGTCCTTAGTCAGCAGTTCTTATGTACTCATCAGCCAAACCGATCGAAGTAAATGAAGATTAATTAAGTGCTTGCTGCCATTTGTGAAAAGAACCACCAATAAACAATCTAATAATTAACCTTTCAAAGATTACTTCCATCCTGCCATGTAAGTAATATCTCAAAAAACAACTCAGTTGTGACAATTAGCCAGTTCAGCTGGCTTTATTAATGAAAGTTTATTTATTTACTTTTTCTATTACAATCTGCATTCACTTTGAATGTCACTGCCATAGATTACTTGATTATTCGTGTCAGAGTAGTAACCCTTTGTGCTCTTTTAATTGAAATTTGAATACTTGTTCTATTAGAAGTTGTTTATTTTTAATCGATCTCTCTGTTTTTTTAAATTATCTTTATTTGTAGGCATATTCTGGCGCCATACGTGCAGTTATAGATTAGCAACCGTTTTGATAGTCACCTCATGGCGTTTCATGTGCTTTTAATACTAACCCGGGGGACTTTCTTTCGTGGTACAGGGTTTGAGCCAGCTGAGCTGTGAAGTGGCAAAATGATTAATCATGGCAAACATGAAGAGGTCAACAGTTGCTAATACAATCCTGACCAATGCAGATCAACAGGTTAAAGAAAACTATGCATCTCTTTGCTTTTCTGTTCGCTCATTCAAGCCCAGCTTTGATAACTGATCTCTATCCTCAATGAATAAGTCTTCATCTTATTTATTTAAATAAGCCAGTGCTCTGAGTGAACATTTTAGGCTAGTGTCACGTGTAGTTGTGTTATTGTCCTGGCAGCAATAGAAGCATTGTTAATGTAAATCTAAAATATACTATGTCCTCATTACTCATTTTAAAAGCAGCTTACTTGCTGCTTAATTACATAATAATACATAGTAATTACATAACTTGCTGCTTGCTAATGTCAGAGATGTAAGCTATAGCTTCTGCAGCTTCAATAAATAAATAAGTGAAATTAGTCTAAATGTCAATATAGGACCTGTATGACAACCATGCTTAAATTAAACCCTGCATGCTTAATTTAAAAGATCATCAGACACAGATGATCAGTGTAGCCTACAGTAGAGAGCTCTACAGTAAATATCCTATTATAGGGATTAGAGAGTCAACGCAAACTAACTCGTATATGTTGTTCTGTTCGAAAAACTAGTGAGCAATTTAGAAATTGACTCATTTAATTTACACTCTACCTTACACAAATGTTTGAGGTCAGTAAGATTCATTTATTTATTAGTTTTTTTTAAATGTTTTAAGTCTCTCATGGTCACCATGGCATTTATTTGGTTAAAAATACAGTACTAGTAATAATATAAATGATATATATATATATATATATATATATATATATATATATATATATATATATATATATATATATATATATATATATATATATATATATATATATATATATATATATATATATAATATATCTATTTCTATTCTATTTTGGCTCCTGCAATGGGTAGGAGGGTGTCCTATCCCTGTGCGTTGAGCCGACCAGATGAACCAGTTGTTTCCAGTGCTGACGGTCTTGTGTCAGCTGCTCTGCATCCTCCACAGCAACTCCATGTTGTTGGAGGTCGCCTGCAAGGACGTCAAGCCATCGGGTGCGGGGTCTACCTCGTGGTCGTCTCCAGCCTGCGGCTCTCGGATCAAACTGGAGAATGGCTCTCGTCGGATGGTCAGGAGGGAGGCGGAGGACATGGCCAAACCAGCGGGTGCGACGTTGCGCAGCTAGGCAGGATGCTCTGGGCTGGCACATGCGGGCTCTAAGCACTTGATTGGAAACCCGCTGGGGCCACCTGATGTTCTCGATGGTTCTGAGAGCCCTGCTATCGAAACCATCTAATCTTGTAGCCAGTGTCTTATTTAATGGCCAAGTCTCCGAGCCATAAAGCAGGATGGAGAGTACTGCGGAGTTGTAGATCCGAAGCTTCGTCTTGCATGAGATGGTCTGGTGCCGCCAGAGTGGTTTCCAGAGAGACTGTAGGGCTGACGCAGCCAGGGCTCTTCTGCGGGTAATCTCTGGTTTTAGGTCCCCGTTGTCTGTCACTATGGATCCCAGATACACAAAGTTTTTGACAGGCTCTACAATGTCGTTGCCAAGCCGAAGGGAAGGTGGATGCGGTCCGTCACCGACGTACATGAACTTGGTTTTCGCCCAGCTCACCTGAAGGCCAAGCTTCTCAGCCTCTTCACTGTATATGCCCAGAGCGTCTCTCAGCTGGCTGTAGGACGTGCTGAGCAGGATGGTGTCGTCAGCATACTCCAGGTCAGTCAGAGTGTAACTGCCAAAGGACACTCCGGGGACCCGCTCACAAACCCTGGACATCAGATGGTCAATGATGCAGTTGAAGAGGTCGGGAGCAGCCACGCAGCCCTGGCGAACGCCACTGGAGATGGGAAACCAGTCTGAGTCTCTGCCGTTGACGCGGACACAGCTCTGAGCTTTGCTATAAAGCAACTTGAACAGGGCAACGATCTTGGGTGGTGCTCCAAGGGCGTGTAGGATACTCCACAGTGAAGTGTGGCAAACGGCCTTCAGATCTATGAACCCGATGTAAAGATGTCGGTCTTTACGGAATTCATAGGTCTTCTCTATCAGCAAGCGAACGGCAGAGATTTGGTCTGTTGTGGAGCGGTTAGGCATGAAGCCAGCCTGCTGGGGACGGCGGCTGCTTCTGATGGCTGGGAGAGCACGAGTGAGCAAGATCCTGGTAAAGAGCTTGCCGGGGATGGAGAGAAGGGTAATGCCTCTGTGGTTGCCGCAGACTAGCCTGTCACCCTTACGTTTCCAGAAGGGCAAGATAACTCCTCTGGTCCAGTCATTGGGAAGCCTCTCTGTCTCCCACACCTCATTGAATATGTGGGTAAGCCACTCAACAATGCTTTCACCGCCTGATTTTAGCATCTCCGCGGTTATTGCACAGATGCCGGGGGCTTTCCTGTTGTTAAATTTTTTCAGAGCAGTTCTGACTTCCTCAGGTGTGACAGGGTCTGTACTGCAGGCAGCACTGGGGGCTGCAGCATTGGCGGCTGATGAGATGGCGGGATCAGCCGGGGAGGTACCGTGCTGCAGAAGGAGGCTAAAGTGCTCTTTCCAGCGTTCGAGGCAGTTTGCTTCAGTTGCTATGAGGTTGCCATCAGAATCTTTCACCAGGGCTGTCTTGATGTGTGAGCCATTACGAGCTTTGCGCAGCAGACTAAAGACACGGCTCATATTGTTGTTATTGGCCGCGGACTCTAGATGTTTAGCTTCTGCTTGCCAGAACTTCTCCCTATCCTCAGCTATAGCCACATTGCGCTGGCAGTTCAGTCGCTGATACTCCGTCAGGTCACCTCGGAGTCGGGCCTCACGCCGCCGGTCGATGATGTTAAGTGTCCTCTCTGATATCCAAGGCTTTTTCGGGGAAGGTCGAAAGCGTCCGAAGACATTGTGAGCTGACTGGATGACACTTTCCTTGAAGGTCTGCCAGTCATTCACCTTGTCGGTAGCCAGGTTATCATAGGTGCTGTGGATGGCGCGACTGAAGTCTGTGGCGATGTTTGGGTCACTGAGTAGGGAGGAGTCCAGGCGAGGCTGCGTCTTGGTGTGCTGGTTAGCTCGCAGCTTTAACTTGAGCTGGGCCACCAGCAGGCGATGGTCTGTGTTGCCAAGCTCTGCTCCTCTGTACACACGGCAGTTGGTGACAGACGACTTCCAGCGTCGAGAGATGAGGATATGGTCTAACGCTTTCCTGGTTCTGCCATCTGGGCTGTACCATGTCCAGTGATGGATAAGCTTCCGAGGAAACCAGGTATCAGCAATGCAGAGGTTGTTATGGTGGCAGAGAAGGAGTAGACGGTTACCATTGTCGTTTGTGGACCTGTCAGCAAAGGTTGTGCCGACAGGTGAGCCTGTGGACCGATCACTGCTAGACAGAGTGGCGTTGGCATCGGTGAGGATGATGGTGATGTCGTGTGGTGAGGCTTGGCCAACAGCCTCATGGAGTTGGTCAAAGAAGGCATCCTTCGCATCCTCATCAGTGACATCGGTGGGGGCATAAGCAACAATTACTGTCATCTTGCCATGTTGGTGGAGGAGGCGGGCCGACAGCAATCTCGCTCAGGTGACCCAAAAGAGGAAGATATATATATATATATATATATATTTTTTTTTAAGTGTTGTCTATTTTAATCTATTTTAAAATGTAATTCATAGCTGTGATGCCAAAGCTGAATTTTCAGCATCAGACAAAAAAAATTGTAACAAAAGCTTTTTGGTCTTTTTTGGTCAATTTAATGTATCATTTCTGACTAAAAGTATTAATTTCTGTATAAAAATGGAATAGAAAGTCTGTGTGTCATACAAATAGTTGGTGACCTGGCTCACAACTGATTTCAATACAGGCAATGTAACAGGAATGACAATAATTTAATAAACAAAAATCCCAGATAGCACGCATACATCTCGGAGACGTCTATTTGATGTGCGTGTTTACATCTGGAAGAAGTATTTTTTAGAGTGTTTGCTCATCTGCAATACGCTATTGGACGTTTCCTGTCAGATGTCAAATAGACGTTTAAACAATGTTTTTAAGATGTTTATTCAGAATGTATGAAAAACTGACATCTTAAAGACGTCTATCAGATGTTTGTAAGCTGCTTTCCAGATTAAGTGATCATTAACAGACATCTTGCAGACGTACATGTGATATCTGGGATAGCACACACAATTTGGCGTAAAATAGATTGGGGCAAAATAGTAAAATAATATTTTGAATTAGGCTATGTATTACTTCAGTTTTAATACCTTTATTATGGTTTTCAGTATTGAATGAGGTTATACAGTATGTATGTATGTTCAGTAACACTTTATTTTAGTGTCCTTGTAACATGTAGTATGCATTGCATGCAACTAACCCTAATCCTAACCCTATAGTAAAGTACATGTAGTTAATTATTATTACTTTAAATGTATCATTGCACTGTAACAGAGACACCCTAAAATAAAGTGCAACCGTATATTTTATATTAATTTATATAACTATACTATTTAATATGCGAGTATAGTATAGTATATTTAAGTATACTACGGGGCCATTGAATGCTTGAATCTGATTGGCTGATGAACGTTCTAAGGTGTGCAATTATTTTCTGGGAGATGCACAGCGAACGTAGTTCCAGGCAGCGCTTGACCGGATTACAGTTCCATATCACTTCGCATAGTTAACTGTAACAACGGACATTACAGGACTAAAAAACAACAATATGACAGACGATTTTCCTAAAGTAAATCTTAATATTTACGGTGAATATAAAACGTTCAACAACTGGGCGGCAGCAGTATTAGACAGTCCAGATGAACACCAACAAACGGAAGCGGACATCAAAGGCAAGCCTTTCTGTCTCATTACTGAAATCACACGCACTACAGTTTGCACTTAAGGTGTCAGCGCTGCCCTGACGATTTGATCAGTTAGCCTATATAGTGGAGCAACTTAAAGGCTACACGTGACATTTTTCACTAGTGAGGTAATAACAGCTGTTTAGAGACGCACAGAGGGAGCCTAATTCACACAAGCACTCTCTCTCTCTCTCTCTCTCTCTCTCTCTCTCTCTCTCTCTCTTTCTAATAACTTTATTAATAACTGCAGTAGAATGCTATCAACGGCTCAAGCCTTCGTTAACAGCTTTAAAATGACGTTTCAGAACTAACAAAAGAGCCGTTGGATGAGACGCGGAAGAAATAGTCCTACTCACAATAGCGATTTAAGTACAAAAACCGGACGAATCCCTTTAAATATATCTTCGGATCGATGTCTTGAGGTGTGGTAACCGTAGTATAAGCGGAATAATTGACTCCGGGCCGTTCAATTATTAGAACAATAATGCACACCCGAGGTGTAACGGCCACTCCGCTTCGCGTCGTGACCGCATCACCACCTCGGGTGTGCATTATTGTTCTAATAATTGAACGGCCCGTCGTCAATTATTCCTTACTTGTATGTTATATTTACATTTTTTATGCATTATATATTGAAATATCTTGTACATCTTAGAGTTTGTTGTAGTGCATGACCACTGTAAGGTAGGGATGTCACAAGTAGGCTACCGATACTTCTATACCAAGTCGGTTCTGAAATTTTGAAAATGTGACGATACCAGCATTTCGCTAGTACCTATATTCAATACCCACTATTAGGTAGCTCCTTTCAGCCGCTTCTGTGTTCACTCACCGCTCACACACACACACACACACACACACACACACACACACACACAGAGAGAGAGAGAGAGAGAGAGAGAGAGAGAGAGAGAGAGAGAGAGAAGCACGCGTGACACTCGCAGTCTTTTTAGCCTCCATCTTCTCACTACATGAATTCACAAACTTCATCTCCAGATCCACTTCATGAGCATTTTATTATTTCATTTGAGAAAAACTATTGCCATATCATAAACACACAGAGGGCCCTATTTTAACGATCTGAAACGCAAGTGTCAAAGCGCAAAGCGCAAGTAACTTTGTGGGCGGGTCTCGGCGCTGTTGCTATTTTCCCGGCGGGATAAATGGCTCTTGCCGCCCGGCGCAAATCTAAAATGGGTTGGTCTGAAGTAGCTTCATAATTCATATGTGTGGTTTGGGCGTAACGTGAATAAACCAATCAGAGCGTCATCCAACATTCCCTTTAAAAGCAGGTGCGCCAGTTCCATTATGGATTGCTATTATTATGGCGTATTTACCAGGCGCACGCCAGGAGCGGTTCACAGCCGAGGAGACTGATGTTCTTGTAAGAGCAGTGAAAGACAGAGAAGTTGTGTTGTATGGGGATGGGAGAAACCCACCCAAAATAGCGTCGGTTAAATAAATAATTAGCCTGAATAATTTGTAAGCTAGATTTATGCCTATTTTTTCACATCTTCGTGGCACACCACAATGATTTCCGTCATCTCATGTGTTAATATTTTTTTAGTGTAACAATTTATGATTTGCAAAAATAACTGTTGCATCTGTGTAGATTACATGAGCAAAGTGTATGCGCATTGTGCACGCTATGGTCAAGCATGCGCCCTTAAAATAGCATAATGAACAACGCGCAACGCGCCACTGACTTTAGACTAGGTTTTTTCTGGTCAGTGGCGCAATTGTTTAATGGAACAGCAAAATAGCACCAGGGATTGTTTGCGCCGAACACGCCTCCTTTTTTGCGCTGAACCGCCCAGGGAGCGCAAGTTCATTCACTAGTTTAGCGACGTGCTTCTGTGGAGGGAAAAGCGCGCTTTGCGCTGGTGCAAAATAGGAATGACACATGCGTCGGTGTACAAAGTCAATTGCGCTGGGTGCAAGATAGGGCCCAGAAACTCAAAGGTGTCACAGCAACCCATCAAAATAAAAGTTTGGTTTAACTTGAAATTGACAGAAAAAATGTAGGCTACTGTTGTACAGTAGATTTAGCTACGTCTCAATGTAAGTATACTACTAATAATACTGTTACTACTAATAATAATAATTAGTATTATTATTAGGTTTGCAAAGAGGGTTGCTTATTTTTCACTTGATCTTTTTTATACACAATATTAACTTTTAAACAGCATGTAGCCTTCAAATATGTTTATGTAGCCTATTATTTACTTTTAGTAATTACCTTTATAATTAATAAACTAATTATAAATAATAATACATTTAATTTAATTTAATTTAATATAATTTATTTATTTATTTTCAAATAGTTCAATAAAGTAGTAAAATAGTTCCAACAGATTTTGCCGAAATTGGTTCCGTGAACCGTAAAATTTTAATGGTATTGGTACCGACTAGGCTACTAGAATTTTGGTTTCATGATATCCCTACTGCAAGGTATAAATGCAGTGCTGCCAGTAATTTGCTAAAAGAAGATATCTTAGAAGGCAAATTTTTAATTAAGTTGCCTGCTTTTTGGCACAGATTTCACATTGGCAGCACAACTATACCTTAAAATACTACCTTCGGCGGCAGCTCATTAGATTGTAGAACACAGCTTGTATCTCTCTCTATAGTTTCCTCTTCCTCTGTAGTATTTGAGCTGTTATTGTTTATGATTCATTGCACATTGTTTCGCCCCCAAAATAAGCCCTTTTCTACATGATGCACAAGTTCTGCAAAAACAAAAACGAAAGGCACAGGAGAGTGTTGAAAATGGAAAAATGTTCAGTCATAAAAAACGATGCAAAGCTGTGGATGGTGAGAGAAAAGAGACACGCCAGGAGGAAAATAAAGAATATTGTACACAGAGAGGTGGAAGCAGAAGAACAGAGCGACATATATGATAAAAAGCAGAAGCAGAGTCAGAGGAGCATCGTTAGAGAGACAAAGAGACATGGAGGGGTTATTTGTTTCTTTCTTTCGTTTACTCAACTGCTCTGACTAGGAATGGACTTTACCATCCCTCAGAGAAGATGTTTGGATGTGCTTGCAGGGACGTGCTAGCCAGCTCCGCTCCTTTTTTATCTTGTTTCCCCAGAATGAAAGATGTGTGCTCTCACCTCCACTCGCCAGGCCGTCAAACTGGGCTCAAAAACCCATTAACACGGACAGAACAGGGGTCAACAGGCCAGCCACTGATTAGGATGTCCAAACTCTATTGCTTTGCTTTAACACAAACACACAAACACATTATCAAACCAAAACACACACCTGACCTGACAAAGCTATACACACACATACATGCATGATAAAAATGCTCTATTTCTTTCTACCATCTCATTATTTCTGCTTTTGTCTGTATCACATACACATGAATACACAGAGGTGCTAGCTTTGTTTTCCTTGAAGTTCAACTTCAAATCAAGAATTATGAAAAAAAAGTTATGGTATCTAGTGGGCTCGATATTTTCCATGACCTCAGAACAACCTCTCATTTTAACTACATCTGTTTCCAAGCTCCCAAGCTGTTAATAAAGTACATTATGAAATTATTAGTGTGTCGTATGCATATGATCTATATTCTGTATGTTAGTATTGTCATGTGACTTACTGTTCTACCATTTGCTGTTTTACTCCAAAGACTATTCTAAAAATTCTTCTAATTATTTAAAAGTTGTCACTCTAATTCTTTAAATAATATTTTAATTTGTTTTAATACATTGATAACATAAAAGACATGTTTTTCACATTCATTGTTCTGGGTCTTTACACATGAAAGTACTAAAGTTTGAGGTGAGTGAGGTTTTTTTATGTTTTTGAAAGTGTCTTATGCTCACAAAAATACAGTAAAAGGAGTCAATATTACAGTTTCAAAAGAATTGTTTTCTATTTCAATATACTTTAAAAGGTAATATATTCCTGTGATGGTGAAGCTGAATTTTCAGAAGCCATTACTCCAGTATTCAGTGTCACATACACTCTTAAAAATAAAGGTTCCAAAACAGGGTTCCCTTTCAAGAGAACTCACGCTGCGTCACGCTGTGGGAACTCTCTGCGTGTTTCCGTCGTGAAGCACATGTGAAATCAGTCCAATGGCACAGGTGGGTGACGTCATGACCAGGAACCTATAAAGCGCACCCAGACCAAACAATGTCAGCTTCTGTGCCTTCAGCAAGCGCTCTGTGTGAAATTGTCTCCGTCTATTTATTGTTGATTGTCCACAAGCATATTTTTTTATCTAGACAGGATTATAATGGCGAGCAAACAACGATTGAATCGTGTGTTCCTCCCTGCACTCGCTACACTACGAGTGGAGATGCACATGATTTATGTGTTGTTTGTTGGGAGCAGAGCACACACGTCAGCTTTTGAGAGGGCTGACAGTGTTCATTCATAAAAATGTCCCGATGTGTAAAGAAAAGAGTGTGCACTATCATAGGAGTTTTTAAGCTCCGCTCCTGTTGGCATTATTCTTGAGGAAATAAACGTCTAATTCAAGTCTAGATCTGACGTTTGCCGAGGCAGAGCACAGATTACTGGTCTTCAAAAAAGAATCTATGGCTCGGATCTCGTGTTTGCCGCGGCAGCACACAGATTTCTGGTCTGCAATAAAGTTAGTGGCTCAGATCTCGCACAGCATGTGGATTACATGTCTACAATATAGCTACAGTATATTTATTCGGAGGAAGCTGAGCAGACGGGAGTTTCCCTTTGTCTCTTGTCCCTATCACTTGTAAACTATTACTTGTAAACTATAATCCAATTCTTTTTGAATTTGAGATTCTATTATATTCTTTCAGATCGTGTAGGCCTATACTTGTCTGATTGTTTGATGGCTGCATTTAATTTTGAGAAATTAAATGAAAGTTTGTCTGCTTTGGAAAGTTTATGTCTGTCTGAAGATACTATATTCAGCCTCTCATTCAGACCGTTTTTACTTGTCTGTTTGATATTTGGCTGCATTTAATTTTGAGGAATTAAATGGTAAATACTTTTCAGAAGTTTATCTGTATTAATACACTATATTCAGCCTCTCATCCTGACCGTTTTTACTTGTCTGGTTGATATTTGGCTGCATTTAATTTTGAGGAATTAAATGTCAATTACTCATCTGATTTTGGGGAAATTACAGGTCTCTATTTATACACTATTGAGCCTCTCATCCAGACTGTTTTTACTTGTCCTGTTGATATTTAGCTTCATTTAATTTTGAGGAATTACATTTTTAATTCTCATCTGGTTTTTATAAGTTAGATGTCTGTATTAATATACAATAGCCTTTCATCAAGGCTTTGTTTACTTGTCTGGTTGTTTTTGGCTGCATTTAATTCTGAGAAATTGAATGCTGGAATTCCCAGGGGGAAATGGATAACACCTCATCATACAATGCCCATCTCCCTTCGGCTCTAGTAGCTGAAGACTTTTCTGGGTAAGACAGATCTGAGGACCATCATTATCTTGAAGAAGGCTTCGGCGAACAGGTTCTGACATCAGTGATGACAGACATCTGAGGGCCCCTCTGGAGGAAAATGGATTACACCTCTTTTTAAGGTGCCCATTTTCCTTTTGTGTTTCCAGTTTTGCCACCCCTGCCACCTTATGCGCTTCAGGTAGCATAGGTCCCCAGCAAGTTCCAGTTTGGTTGCTCTCTGCCAGTCATCCACTACAGGGCATCAAACTGCCTACTCGTGTTTTGCCAGAGACCAGTCTCGAGGGGCTGGTTCTCTTGGTATGAAGTCTTCTGGGGGTAAGGTGGATCTGAGGACCGTCATTATCTCCAAGAAGGCTGCACGAAGGCAGTTCCCCCGTGGGGAAGTGGTCAACACCTCATTATATGGTGCACATTTCCCTTCGGTTGCCCTCAGAGGACCGTTCTGCTAACCTCGCAACCTCGTGTGCTTCGGGCACAGCGGTCATCCAATGAGCACATATCTCAGTGTCTGCCTTGAAACATAGTGGCGCTGGGATGCTCGCTACCTCCGTGGAGGGTCCCAGAGCTACCAGTTTGGTTGTTGTTGCTGGACAGAGCACCGAACTGGTTTCTCAGAAAATACCAGAGGCCTGTCTCGAGAGACTGGTTCCCTTAGTAGATTTTCAGGCAGCGTGAAAGCTACTGCCAAATATATTTTGCTGGGTCCTGCCAGTCGATAAAGGTTACACTATTCAGTTCGGGTCTCACCCGCCCAGATTTGTGGGGTCCTGCCCACAGTGGTAGGCCCAGAATAGGCTCTGGTCATGGAACAGGATCATTCCAAAGAAGGATGGGGGGGTTGCATCCCATTTTGGATCTGCATCTTCTGAACCTTTCAGTTGTGCAGCTCAAGTTCAAAATGCTAACATTGAGACAAATTGTGTTACAGATCAGGTCCGAGGACTGGTTTGTCACGATAGATCTCAATGACACATACTGCCATGTATCCATCCTTCCTAAACACAGGAAGATCCTGAGGTTCGCTCTCAGGGGCGAAACGTACCAATACCAGGTTTTTTCCATTCGGGCCTTGAGCAAGATAGCTAGGCCAGTCACTCACTGTCTAACAGTTTTTGAGTCTGTTTGGTTTGATGGCAGCTGCGTCCAACGGGACACCTTTTGGTCTGCTGTATATGAGACCTTTGCAGTGGTGGCTCAAGACCAAGGGGCCCTGAAGGGCAACCCATTTCAACATGATCATGGTTACGCGCAGGTGCTTTGTACTTTGGTTATGTGGAAGGAGCCTTGGTTGTTGTCCCAGGTTCCTGTGTTGGGATCTTCTCATCATTGCGCAATGCTTATGAAGGATGCTTCCCTCAGGGGCTGGGGAACGATCATGCATGGTCACTCAGCTCAGGGTCTGTGGAGGGGTCATCATCCTGGGCTCTACATCCCTGGGCACCAAATTCAGGGAGCAGGACATCCTGTTGAGGCCTGGGGTATAGAGACTCCACTCCTGAGGGGGTGGAGCTCATATGGAGGTGCATACGTGGCTGCGGATGTCTGTACTCTGCTTCCCAATCATTCTACTCCCGAGTTCTGGAGAGCAGAGTATGTAAATCTGGCCTCATGGGGGCCCAGCTCATAGTCTCTCAACTGAGGTTGTTGAAACCATGCTTCACTCCAGAGCTCTCTGCATGAGGAAACCGGCAGAAATCATCAGCTGAATCCAGTTAACTGCCCATTTGGTGTAGTGCTGGAAGTTCTGCAGGATTGATTCTCTGCAGATTATTCCCAAAAAGAATACGGCTGCATTTAATGATAAAGTTTGTGATATAACCACGAACCGTACACACGCACGTGTGCGCGCACAAGCCCTTCAAATATCAAGTCAAGAGAGTGAACATAACGCACATCAAGAAAGGAATGTTATTTCACTATTTAAAGGTCCCATGGTGTGGATTTTTTGTATTATTTAATAACGTTTCCTGAGGTGTATTTATATTGTTAGTATGATTTTTACATCATAAAATGTCATAATTTAGAAATAAAAGGCAGATATTAGCCCTCTGGCTTGAATGCTCTGTTTCAAGGGGCGTGTCTGCTGTGAGACTTCAGTGAAAACGCCCACTGTTGTGATTGGCTGACATGTTTGCATTTGAAATGAGTATTAGATTATGTGGAGGAGGGGGCGTGGTTTAGCGAGGTCTGCACGAAGAGAGAGAGAGACGGACTGGGCACTCGTGAACCAGAGAGACGGAGAGCTGGAGAAAGATTGCTGAAAAAGTTATATTGTACTGAGTTATTGACAGCGCTGTGAGCACGAGTTTATTTTGTTTGTATCTGAGGCCCCGTCCACACGGAGATGCGTTTAGCTGTATATGTAAAAATGTTGTATCGTATCAGCATTTCGTCCACATGGATCCAGCGTTTTGGGAGCATGAATCAATTTTTTTTTTTCGATTCCGGGTCCCAGAGTGGATAAATCTGAAAACGACTCCCTTGTGTTTTCGTGTGTACAGCCAATCCATATATTTTGTGAAACGGTGATGTCATCACACCACGTCACCCATGGGAACTGCTTGAAAGGGATACAACTATGGGCACAGTGCATGTGCACATCAATATTGCGTAATTGAATTCCTGTATTTTCATTATTGTAAGGGTAGGTTTAGGGTTGGGGTTGGTGGATGCGTTAATAAAAGACATCTGGTAAGTAGCAAATTTATTTATTGTTATTTTATTATGAGATTTCACCTCGCTTTCTACCATTGCTGTACCCCTTCTAGCCACAACTCTTCTTCTCCATTTTTAGTGTATTTCTGTGGCAGAATTACAGCGCCACATACTGGCCTGGAATGTATACTACATCGTTTTGAGTCGGTTTCAGCACTCTCGTGTGTACATGGATATTTCTTGAAATGAGGGGCAAAAAAAGATCGGATGGGGAAAGCTCTGGCTTCGTGTGGACGGGGCCTGAGAGTCCCTGTCATGCCGACCCTGTCAACACAATCACACAGAGCGTTCCCACAGCATTATTTTTACGCAGCGACTCGTTCCCTCTTCAGGGAACCAAGGTTACAGTTATACACGATGCGTTTTCACAGCGATGCCTTAGAATAACTATTTTTGTTTCCCCAAAGAACCTTTCAGTGAACACAAAAGAACAGTGTTTGTTTATTAGTGTGAAGAACATTTTTAAAAATCTAAAGAGCCGTTTTCCTCTATAAAGAACTTTTGGTGGAATGGAAAGGTTCCAATGATGTTAAAGGTTCTTCATGGAGCCATCAATGCTTATAAGGAACCTTTATTTTTAAGAGTGTGACCCTTCATAAATCATTCTAATATGTTTCTTGAACAACAAATCAGCATTTCTTATCATTAATGTTGAAAAAAAGTTGTGTTGCTTAATAATTTTTGTTGAAATCATTATACATTTGATACATTATTTAGTGTCACTTTTGATCAATTCAATGCATCCTTGATTAATAAAAGTATTAATCTAATCTTTACAAAAAGTTTGTGTGGTAGACAAAGCAGATATATAGCATGCATTTTCTCTCTAATTTTACTTACCTCTTTCTTTCTCTCTATAGGACTGGGTGACGGCTACAGATATTCTCATCTCTCTGGACAGATTGAACACTTTTGGAGACGAGTTCTTCAAAGATGCCAAAGTGCTTCGTTCATATTTTTATGCCATATCTGATTTCTCCGTGGGGGGCAGGTAAAAAAACACAACTATGTAAATATGTTGTATGTGTTTTGGCGGTCATCAATGTTTCATTGGCAGATGGATACTGATAAAGAGAAATGAGAAAGGGAGCAAATGATGGAAAATGCAAGTGAGTGATGAATAGGACAATTAGAAAGAGAAATATATCAAGAGGAACTATGCTTCAGCAAGAGAGAGAGGGCGTTTTGCCAGCCATTTGATGGGTGTTCTACATCTTAAGTGTATTAGTAGTATAAAACAGGATGTGGAAGAGACAGTGTTTGTGTATTTGTGTGTTAGACACAGACACAAACAATATACAGATGGTGACAGAGTTTGTGCATGTCTGCTTTTCTCATTTTCAGCTTGTATATCAAAGTGTCTTTTTGCCTGATTATTTGATTTTTCCTCATAATAAAGTGCACAAATATGTAAATGCTAGTTCCCAGTCAATCGTGTTCAAAGTTACGCCGATACTGATGTATGGGGTTTATATAAGCTGGCCGGCAACTCACTCATTCAGCTTTTTGCTTCTGAGACTAGCTGTTGCTCGCTCTGTCCTTCGCCTTTGCTAAGAAATAGGAGACATTCTTTTGTTGGAGAAAAGGTGTATTCAGCTGTGTTTTGTCCCACAAAGTGCACAGATAAGTGCAGTGATTCCACCTTCAACACAAAAAAGAGCAATTTCCCTAAAAGCGCAAAAACACGGGTGACTTTGCGTATTTTTCAAGATGGCATTCCACCCGTGTGTTTCTGGATGCAGTTGTTTCATGGCCCCCTTTGACACCCACGGTCGCTGCCTCAAGTGCCTGGGCCATCAACACCCTCAATGGTGGGGCAGCCAAGGGTTATGTGAAGATTCCTCAAGTGGAGCATGCAATTGCAGTGCATTTATGCCCGCAAATATACCTGGTGGAAACTTCGGCTTTTCCCCGCCTGTAAGTTTATGATGGCTCTTGCTGCTAAGGCTTACATTGCTGCTGGACAGGCTGCCTTTTCCCTACATGCTATGGCCCTCCTGCAAGTCCATCAGGCCAAAGCACTAAAAAAGCTGAGTAGTTCTGAGCAGGGGTTGATGCAGGAACTGTGCATGGTGACTGACCTTACCTTCAGGGCAACAAAAATCACGGCCCAGCCCTTCGGCCAGATGATGTTAGACGAGGCTAAACCTGGTTGAGATGAAGGATGCAGACAAAGTTTGCTTTCTCGACACCCCCATGTTCCAGGCTGGTGACACTGTTGAGCATTTTGCCCAGCAGTTATCGGCAGTACAGAAGCAGACAGAGGTAATTAAACACATATTGATGCTGCCACTAAACAACAAAGGGCTGCCCCTCCACCTGCCGGTTGATGAGGAGCAGGTCTTGATGGTTGTGCCATACTGGCCCATCTGGATCTGGTTCTCGCATCTGATGCCCCTTGTGACAGTCACTCCCTCCCTTCCCCTAAGGAAGGATCTTCTTTCTCAGGGATGGGGCACCATATGGAACCCGCATCCAGATCTCTGGAACCTCCATGTGTGGCTTCTGGACAGGACACACAAGACTTGAGAAGCCTACCCTTGGCAATATTAAACACTATCACTCAAGCCAGAGCCCCGTCTACTAGGTGAGCTCCACCTTGAAAGTGTATGTTGCTGCTGTTGCTGCTATTGCAGCACATCACGATGCAGTGGACAGTAGGTCTTTGGGAAAGCATGACTTAATCATCCGGATAGGCACCAGGAGACTAAATTATCCTCAGCCATGCCTCATCCCCTCATGGGACCTCTCTGTAGTACTTACAGCTTTGCAGAGAGCACCCTTTGAACCACTAGAGCCAGTAAAGCTTAACATCCTCTCCCTTAAGACAGTGCTCCTGACTGCGCTCACATTCATCAAGAGGATGGGGGACCTGCAGGGGTTTTTGGTCAGCGAAATGTGCCTGGAATTTGGGCTGGCTGACTCTCTCGAAATCTTAAGAACTCAACCTGGATATATGCCCAAAGTTCCCACCACTCCTTTTCTGGACCAGGTGGTGAACTTGCAAGAGCTTCCCCTGGAGGAGGAAGACCCAGCCCTTGTGTTGCTGTGTCGCGTTCGAGCCCTGCGCATTTATGTTGACCACACTCAGATCTTTAGGAGCTCAGCAGAAGGCAAAGGTTGTCTCCAAACAATGGTTGGCCTACTGGATAGTGGATGCCATTGCCCTGGTGTACCAAACTCAAGGCATGCCATGTCCCTTTGGCAATAGAGCTCACACTTCTAGTAGTGTAGCCTCCTTTTGGGCATTAGAGCATGGCTCTTCTTTAGCAGACATCTGCAGAGCTGCAGGCTGGGCGACACCCAACAACTTTTTGTATTTTATAACCTCCACGTGAAGCCAGTTTCTTCCTGTGTGTTAACAGTATAATAGGTTGGTGGCAAGACAACTGTCTCTGTGTCCAGCTTGCAGTGCCATTCCCTTTGGAGAGTGGATGTGAGCACTTATTTTTTTCTCCAGATGAGTTCCCCAGCTGGCGAACCCTGTTTTGAGGTTACTCCAACACCCTTGGCAGCCAGACTTGGTGGAGGAGTCTGACACCAGGCCCAGTACTTGTGTACATGCCCCCTTGGTCAGCCCCTGTACTGCACTAAGTGCCCATATGTAGTGATTCCCCTTGAGTAATCCCATATGTGTATTCGTCCATGGTATGATTTCCCCATTGGTGTCTTTTCCTTGACAGTGTCTGCTCTGTCAGCGCTATGCGTTTGTAATAGTTGTTCCCTGAGGTTCCCTAATTGAGTTGCTGGCCAACTTATATACATGTATGTACTCACCAATTTTCACTGGCCCATTTTCTTACTACAAAAAGGTGATTGGGCTCCCAAGTGAGACCCCATACATATCGACGTAATGTCAGTTACAACAGTAACCGAGACATTATCAGGGCAAGTTGGTGAAAATACACATCACCTGCTTAGCTGTAATTTCTGCCAAACAAATAGCAAACACTGTGGTCAGAATGTGTTTCTATTTAGTATTTTTAACAGTATTGATCAACTCTGCCAATTCATATTCGCTGTTAATGGCCCTGTAGTAGCTCAAAATTTGCTTTGTGTTTTGGTGTCATTTGGTTTTAAATTCAACCCTCTGGCTTATTTGTTACTCTTGCCTTATTTTTTTAGGCAGAGATAATTTTTTTATGAGTGTCCACAGAAAACAATGAGCCTTGAAAGTATGCTATTAATGTGCTCTCAACTGTCTTGCAGATGCAAGTGTAATGGTCATGCCAGTGACTGCATGACCAATGAAGAGGAACATTTGCTGTGTGCTTGTGAGCACAACACTGCAGGGGTCGACTGTCAGCACTGTGCTCCCTTCTACCAGGACCGGCCATGGGCACGGGCCACCGCTGATTCAGCCAACCAGTGTGTGAGTGAGTACAGCCTGATTCTGTGTCTATTTGGAGTAGATCCACCATGAACCTGAAAATCCTACACTCGAATGAAAGAAAATATATAATAGCAAAACATTTATTAGGTCTACACATTTTTTTATGATCTTATAAAAAGCTTGAAGTTAATCCTGTTAAAAGATAAAAGTTAATCCTGCAAGTTTTATCACCTGGTTAATTACACTACTTAAGTGACACTACAACGTTTTCAAAAATTCAATTTCTCAATGCAAGCTTGCAAAGAATTTAGGTCTTTCACCAGCTACCATACATAGTATTGTGGAAAAATTCAGGGAATCCAGATAAATCTCAAACGGTGTAGGGCAAGGTTGGAAACCTCTGTTGAATGTGCTTCACCTGTGAGTCCTCAGATGGCGTTGTATGAGAAACCGTCATGTGTTAAATATAGCCACATGGGCTCAGGAGTACTTTGGAAACCCCTTGTCACTTAACAATCTGCTGCTGCATCAAGAAATGCAACTCAAATCTCTGTTACACAAGATGAAACGGGGTCTACTGTTGCTATAGTAACAAACAATTTGTTGTTTATGTGGATATTTAAGAAAAAAAATGGTATATTCAGTTTAACAGCATTAGGTTCAAGAAGTTAAACTGTGTAACTAAACTGGGCAGTGCGCACATTTTGATGCTTAAATTATGTTCTAAATTATGAATGGGTCAAACTGAATCAACTTGAATGAGTTTGGACTGCTGTCTCACTGAATCATTGGAAGCGAATTCTCAGTAAAGTAAACAGACAGTATTGAGAGGAACAGCGCTGTTCCCTTTCAGTCGGTCACGTTCGACGTACGTCGGAACTGACCGACGAATTGGGATCTGATTTCAGAGACCAATCTACTTCGAGTGTTAAAAACGAGCCAATGAAGATTGGCATGCGATTCACGCATTCCACGCTCCGCCCCGCAGCGCGGGTATAAATAAGGAAGTGGAATGCATGATCATTGCTTTCTACTTCGGAGCCGAACAGCGAATGTCTACTGCTTCCTGTTTCTACGAAGAATGTTTGAAGAGGACTGTTCTTACCAGTGCGGGTGTGACGGCGCGTCAGCGAGTGACTGCTTCAGACGGAGTGCAAAGAGTTGTTTCGCTGGGCGTTTCCGGTTTGAGTGCACACACAGGCTTGCACTATTGTACTGTGTGGTGCCGCGGTCATCTCCCTGAGTGCTTCAGCACGTAAAAGAGCAGTTTCCTATCTAAAAGAGCAACACGGTTTGACCCTGCGTCTTTTTCAAGATGTCATTCAAACCGTGTGTTTCTGGGTGTGGGCGATTTCTATCTCCAGTTGACGGTCACGTTCGTTGTCTCACGTGTTTGGGCGTTCAGCATGCTGAGGCAGCGTTCGTGAATGACTCATGTTCCCACTGCGGGAACATGACCATCGCAGTGCTACGGTCCAGGCTCCAATACCTCGAAAGAGGTGGGGCCCCATTGCACATCCCCCGATCTAGCGGCCCTCCCGCTGCAAAGCAGAGGGCTGCTACTTTGGCTGATGGCTTTGGTGGTGATCTAAGGGTGACGGTGAGGGCTTCCCCGACGGGTCAAATGGCTCCTCGGGCCCCTCCCCCACCCGCTGCGCCGGTGGAGCTTCCAGGAGAGCGTGCTGGCCCCTCCCACGGGGTTCCAGGGGTTACTTTTGGGGCTCCGGCTGAGGATATGTTGTCGCTTGCAGCATCGGGGGACGAGCTTATGGGCTCTGAGGATGAAGACTCGGCTGCGCTGCCCCCTTCGGGTGTGACAGCGTTGCCCGAGTCTGACCCAGAGCTTACGGCTATGCTTTCCGGTGCCGCCGCGAGTGTCGGGCTCGAGTGGAACCCTCCACCGTGTCCCGAACCCTCGCGGTTGGACGATTGGTATCTCGGGACGGCCCGTGCTGGTTCTCAGCGCCCCGCCCCAGTACCTTTCTTCCCGGAAGTGCATCAGGAGATCACGAAGTCGTGGATAGCGCCTTACAACGCTAGAAACCGATCGACTGACTCCTCCGTCCTCACTACCCTCGACGGTGGTGTGGCTAAGGGATACGTGGGAATCCCCTCAGTCGAGCGGTCTGTGGCGATGCAACTGTGTCCCAAGACCGCTGCGGACTGGCGGGGTGCCCCGCGTCTCCCCTCCCGGGCATGTAAGTTCTCGTCCGGGCTAACGGGCAAGGCTTACACTGCTTGCGGAGAGGCCGCATCATCTCTGCATGCCATGGCGCTCCTGCAGGTCCACCAGGCCAAGGCGCTCAAGGAATTGCACAAGGGTAGTTCCGACCAGGGTGTTATGCAGGAACTGCGTGCGGCGACGGACCTCGCTCTCCGAGCGACGAAAGTCACTGCACGCTCCCTGGGTCGGGCGATGTCCACCTTAGTGGTCCAGGAACGCCACCTGTGGCTGAACCTGGCAGACATGCGTGACTCGGACAAGGTTCGGTTTCTCAACGCCCCTGTCTGTCAGGCCGGCCTCTTCGGCGACGCCATCGAGAGCTTCGCCCAGCAGTTCTCGGTGGCCCAGAAGCAGACGGAGGCCATTAAGAACATCCTACCTCGACGACCCGCTGCTGCCTCCACCCCGTCGTCGCAGGTAGCACCTCCGCCTGCTCGTCGCCGAGGGCGTCCCCCTGCGTCCGCCTCCGCCCCTGCGAAACCCAAGCAGCAGCCTCCATCGGGGAAGCAGGGTGCCGGACGTAAGGGTGGCGCCCAACCCGCTCAGGGAGCCGCTAAGCCTGGTGGCAAGCGTAAGGGTAAGCGGCCCTGAGACGGGCAGCCCAGGGAGGACGGGAGCTGCTCTCGGGGAGATCATGTCCGCATCCCTCCCCCACCCCCCGGAGGAGGACCGGGGGGCTTCTACTGGTTTAACATCTCTGCCGCTGGCTCTCCGGAGTACAGCGGTACCCACCTTCTCAATAAAAGAGCAGTTTCTACCCTCTCTGGGCCCCAAGAGGGCCAGGTTGGAAGTGTGCGACGCCTCCGGGCCTCCCCATTTCTTTCCTCCCCTCCCCCCGCCACGGGACAGCAGTGTGGGCACCGAGAACGCCCCCGGGCCTTCTCACCCATACTCTGTCCCACCCTGGAATTCTCAGACAACACTCCGGGCCGCCTCCGGGCCTCCCGAGTCGGGTCTGTCTATTCCACCTCGCCAACCCACCCCGGGTACGTCTGTGGTGCCGTTGATCCCGCTTGCACGGTCCTTGGGAGCTTGGCTTCAGCTCCCTGGACCGTCTCGCTGGCTCATCCGTACCATCAGACTCGGCTACGCGATTCAGTTCGCTCGCCGGCCTCCCAAGTACAGGGGCATCCTCTTCACCTCCGTGCGAAGCAGCGATGCTCAGGTCTTGCGGTCAGAGATCGATGTCCTGCTGGCGAAGGACGCGGTCGAGCCGGTTCCTCCAGCCGATATGAAGAGGGGGTTCTACAACCCCTACTTCATTGTACCCAAGAAAGGGGGTGGGTTACGGCCAATCTTGGACCTGCGTATCCTGAATCGGGCCCTGCACAAGCTCCCGTTCCGGATGTTAACGCAGAAACGCATTTTCGAGCGCATCCGTCCCCAAGATTGGTTTGTGGCGATCGACCTGAAGGACGCGTACTTTCATGTCTCTATCCTTCCTCGACACAGACCGTTCCTACGCTTTGCGTTCGAGGGGAGGGCATATTAGTACAAAGTCTTGCCCTTCGGGCTGTCCCTGTCGCCTCGCGTCTTCACGAAAGTCGTAGAGGCAGCCATTGTTCCGCTCAGAGAACACGGCGTTCGCATCCTCAACTATCTCGACGACTGGCTCATCCTCGCCCAGTCTCGGGAACAGTTGTGCGAACACAGGGACATGGTGCTCAGTCACCTCAGCCTGTTGGGTCTTCGGGTCAACCGAGAGAAGAGCAAACTCTGTCCCACACAGAGGATCTCTTATCTCGGTATGGAGCTGGATTCGGTCAGCCAGACTGCGCGCCTTACGGAAGAGCGGGTTCAGTCGGTGTTGAACTGCTTGAATTCGTTCAAGAGCAGGACAGCGGTCCCACTGAAATCTTTTCAGAGGCTCCTGGGGCATATGGCATCTGCAGCCGCGGTAACGCCGCTCGGATTGCTTCATATGAGACCGCTTCAACACTGGCTCCATGGCCGAGTCCCGAGGTGGGCGTGGCACAGCGGCCAGTACCGGGTCCCAGTGACTCCTTACTGCCGTCGAACCTTCAGCCCGTGGACCGACGCTTCGTTTCTCCGGGCCGGTGTGCCCTTAGAACAAGTGTCCAGGCATTCTGTACTCTTCACGGATGCCTCCTCCACGGGCTGGGGGGCCACGTACAACGGGCATGCAGTTGCAGGTCTTTGGGCGGGACCTCAATTGCATTGGCATATCAATTGCCTCGAGTTGTTAGCGGTACACTTGGCAGTGCGCCGCCTCAAGGGGCCGCTACGTGGCAAGCATGTACTGGTCCGTACGGACAGCACTGCAGCCGTTGCGTACATCAACCGTCAAGGTGGTCTACGCTCCCGTTGCATGCTCCAACTCGCCCGCCACCTCCTCCTTTGGAGTCAGAAGCATCTGAGGTCGCTTTGGGCCATTATGTCCCAGGTGCGCTCAACCGGACAGCCGACGAGCTCTCACGGCAGCCTGCACCTCCGGGAGAGTGGCGACTCCATCCCCAGGCGGTCCAGCTGATATGGGACCTCTTCGGAGCCGCACAGGTAGACCTGTTTGCCTCTCCGGACTCGACCCATTGCCGGTGGTACTATTCCCTGACCGTGGGCACCCTCGGCACGGATGCACTGGCGCACAGCTGGCCCCGGGACCTGCGCAAATATGCGTTTCCCCCAGTGAGCCTTCTTGCACAGACCCTGTGCAAGGTCAGGGAGGACGAGGAGCAGGTCTTGTTAGTTGCGCCCTATTGGCCCAACCGGACCTGGTTCCCAGAACTAACTCTCCTCGCGACAGCCCCTCCCTGGCCGATTCCCCTGAGGAAGGACCTTCTTTCTCAGGGACGGGGCACTCTATGGCACCCGCGTCCAGACCTCTGGAAACTCCATGTCTGGTCCCTGGACGGGACGCGGAGGTTCTAGGTGGTCTACCACAGGCAGTGGTGGACACCATCTCTTCTGCTAGAGCCCCCTCTACGAGGCGCCTCTACGCGTTGAAGTGGAACCTGTTCGTTGAATGGTGCTCTTCCCACCGGGAAGACCCCCGAAGGTGTTCGGTTGGCGTCGTGCTTTCTTTTCTGCAAGATGGGCTGGAGCGAAGGCTGTCTCCCTCCACCCTCAAAGTGTACGTCGCTTCAATAGCGGCGTATCACGATGCAGTCGAAGGTAAGTCCTTAGGAAAGCACGACCTAATCGTCAGGTTCCTCAGAGGTGCGAGGAGGCTAAATCCTCCTCGTCCAAACTCGTTACCCTCTTGGGACTTGGCTCTAGTGCTCAGGGCACTTCAGAGCCCTCCCTTTGAGCCTTTGCAGTCTGTGGAGCTTAAAATCCTGTCAATGAAGACAGTGCTTCTGACGGCATTGGCCTCGATTAAGAGGGTAGGGGACCTGCATGCACTTTCGGTCAACGAATCGTGCCTAGAATTCGGGCCGGACAACTCTCACGTTGTCCTGAGACCCCGGCCTGGATATGTGCCCAAGGTTCCTACCACTCCCTTCCGGGACCAGGTGGTGAACCTGCAAGCGCTGCCTTCGGAGGAGGCAGACCCAGCCCTGGCTTTGTTATGTCCCGTCTGCGCTCTTCGCGCTTACGTTGACCGGACTCAAAGCTTTCGGACCTCAGAGCAACTCTTCGTCTGTTACGGAGGCCAGCAGAAGGGAAAGGCTGTCTCCAAGCAGAGGTTGGCCCACTGGATAGTGGATGCCATCGTTTTGGGTTACCAGTCCCAAGACGTACCTTGCCCGTTCGGGGTGCGAGCACACTCAACAAGGAGTGTTGCTTCATCCTGGGCGCTGGCTCAAGGTGCCTCGCTGACAGATATTTGTAGAGCTGCGGGCTGGGCGACACATAACACGTTCGCTAGATTCTATAGCCTCCGTGTAGAGCCGGTATCTTCCCGCATCCTCGCCCCCAGGGGCCAGTAGCGCTAAGTGCCCGTTCTAAGTGTCGGCTTGCAACGCCACTCCCGCCCTCTGGGCCGGATACGTGCGTCCATTTTTCTCCAGTTGTGTTCCCCGGAAAACGGCTAACCCTGTCGAGCTCCTCCGTCACCCCCTGCGGTGCCAGACGTTGCGGCCGTCTGACGCCAGGCCTGCACCCGTATGCTTGTGTAACGTGTGTGTAGGCTGGGTTCCATATGTAGCGGTCCCCTAACGGCTACCCCATATGTGTATTCTTCCACGGTATCTGCTACCCTACTTGGCTAGCCCCGTGTCTTTCCCTTGACAGAGCCCGCTCTGTCGTCTCTGGGCGTGTTCTTTCCCCCCTGGAACCAGGCTGGAACCACCCCAGAGACTGTCATATGTTGCACTACCCTGCCAGGTTAGTCCTTATGTGTATTCCGCCACCAAGCCTTCTACTGAAGGACGTGGCTCCGCAGCGTACCGTCTCCAAGACGGGCACGCTTTCCCAGCGTTATCCAATAGTCACACTGGGTGGGTCTTGCAGAAACAGCAGTGACTGACCTCCCTGCTTGGAGCCCTGACTTCCGTACCATCTAAGACGGTCCAGTGCGCTCAAGCAGGACGCTGGAAGGGCCAGCGCCCTGGCGTTTTGGTAGAGATCCCAATTCGTCGGTCAGTTCCGACGTACGTCGAACGTGACCGACTGAAAGGGAACGTCTCGGTTACGTATGTAACCCTCGTTCCCTGAAGGAGGGAACGGAGACGTACGTCCCGTCGCCAGGTGCTGTGCTTCCGCTAGGAGGCAGAGTCACGAGTTCGGCTCCTCAGCAGAAAAAAGCAATGATCATGCATTCCACTTCCTTATTTATACCCGCGCTGCGGGGCGGAGCGTGGAATGCGTGAATTGCATGCCAATCTTCATTGGCTCGTTTTTAACACTCGAAGTAGATTGGTCTCTGAAATCAGATCCCAATTCGTCGGTCAGTTCCGACGTACGTCTCCGTTCCCTCCTTCAGGGAACGAGGGTTACATACGTAACCGAGACGTTTTTCAGTATTTCCTCTGTGAATATGCGCTAAATGGATGTCTGACAATGTCGTTGCTTTTTGCAGTTTTCAGATTTAAAAACATTTAAAACATCTAGAGATAGAGTAGGCTTTACTCGTTCTGCTGTGCCATTGCTCTCACTGATGCTCCGAAAGGTGAGTAATAGTTAACCTACGCTTATTTAACTTTAATAAAAAACCTTTTGTGCGTACCGTCAGATGAAATGCAGGTGTCCATGCTTTCGCCGTCCATGCATTAAATGCATATCCTTGAATGAGCGTGCATTTCTAGTGTATTTACTTGAACTTATTAGGTAATATCTATGGTTTGACCCATTTCAGAAGCGGCCAAAATAAGAATTTGAATGGACTATGAATAAAGCTCATGCGATGGCGTGCTGACTGACATGTATGCGCATGAATCACTGTCACACGCACAGTCTCACGCACAGAGAAATAGGCTATTGCAAGTTACTGCATAATACATTTTTAACAAGCAGAATAATAAAGCATCACAATACACATTTTTAGCTATGTTTTTTTTAACTATTAACTATTTTGAAGGACAAAAACATGAACTTTAACTAGAGGCTTTACATCATCAAGTCAGCTGTCACTTTACTTTTGCATGAGGCCCTGTGCGGTCGCACACTTGGCACAGCCCTTACAACAGTACTGTGACACAGTCGTAAACATGCCTCTGTACAAACTTTTTTGGAGTGTGTTGCAGCCATCAACATCTAAATTTGTTTATATTTACAAAACACAATTAAGTTGGTCAGTAATATCATTGGAAAACTTTTCTTTTGTTCTTTTGTTTAGACCTTAACCAAGGTTAAAGAGAATTAACAAATCACAGATCCTTTTCATCACAGATTTTAATGCATTTTCCGAAAAGTCCCAACTTTTCTGGAAATGGGGTTGTAGATGCTCACAACAGTCAATAATTCAATCAAACAATGCATAATTTAGCCTTTTAGCACAATAACTAAGAAAGTTTAATTTGTGTAATGTGTTGTATGTTTGTGTGCTGTCTTGCGTCTCTGGTAAATACTTTAGGGGGATGCTGTAATTGGCTATTCTGACAAACCCATAAGCCGGAAAAAGCCATGTTAATTATTTTCATTCTGTATTCCACTAAGCTCCACGTTCCTTTAATTAACTTTCAGTGGTCAACAGATGGGTTTCTGTTGGTAATTGTTGTCCCTTCTCATCAAAATGGATTTAATGAATAAACAAGTTTTTTGGTTTCAAAAGCAGCACTATCTGTTGGTGAGGAGGTGGAATCAACTGCAGATGCATTCCATGCATGGTCGCTTTGCAAAGTTCTTCATCACAGACTGTGCCAAGTTTATAATTTGCATGACAGACTCTCAGAGCTGCCAGCATATGCCTCTCTCTTAATGCTTTAAATGTATACGTTAATTGACTAAGGACGTGTCAAATAAAGTGGAGAAAAATTGTGAGAGAAAAGATGAAAATCCAGCATGCAAACGGCAAAAAATGCTTGTTTGTTCTTAGCCATTTTAATGGTTTGTTACCACAGCTTTCTTTATATCTGCAATATAAATGGTTTGTTAAATTGCAATATTCTTCTTTGCATGACTGCATCCGCCAAAAAATTTAAGAGTAATTAGAGCAACCTAGAAATATTTATTCATCACATCTTTTAAACAAGCTTAATATTTACTAAAATATGTATAAGTACATGTTGCAACTATGTGAAACACAACGTTTTTTAATTAACCAGAATTAGTTTTATATTTATTTTTTTCCTAGTTCCAAGTTCATCTGTTTTGGCTGGGCTCTGCATTGAACACAATACTTTTACAGTAATACATGTTTTATTTAAAGGTGAAGATGTTTTCAACACTGCCCATCTTTCATTGTTCAACAAACACGTAGTCCTGCCCCACATTCACTTTGTTGGTTGAATCAATAAGTACGTCCACATGTGTCGTTATAATGGAGCTCCAGCAGGTTATTGAGTAGTTGATCTACAGTCTTTATCCTTCTGTCCATATATGTATGACCAGTGTTGGGAAGGTTACTTTGGAGATGTAATAGGTTACAGATTACAAGTTACCCTATTTAAAATATAATAAGCAGTGTAACTATTTCAGTTACTTTATTAAAGTAATGTAACTGATTACATTTGATTATTTTTGATACTTTTCAAAATTTCTATAGAATGTTTTCAACTGGTAATCATTTCAAACATTTAAACCAGGCAGGGTTAACCTTACAGTAGCACTCAACACTGATACTGTCAGACTTTAAAAATCCTTCATCACTTGAATTAAATGATTATAATAATTAAATTATTATAATAATATAATTTTAAAGCACAGCCACCACAAAATCAGACTGAAGCACCTATTTTTACTTTGAGATCGTTCTGAGGTTAAATACAGATTTCTGGATGAAATTATTTTTGAATTTCCAGCACTGGAATGCCTTTTTATCACTCATGGCGGCAACTGTCAGAGGGGTTGTAGCCTAAAGCTTCCAGCGGCAATGTGGATTGATGTAGTTGGCAGATGTGGTGCGCTGCAAATTTAAACAAGAGAGCCCATCAAAAACATCAGAATAGCATCTAAACAGCCTTTAAATGGCAGGAGGCATCGTGCACATGAAGCAAAAATTTTATATTATTCAACATATCCTACTTTTTAACAGAAAATATTCAGGTGTAGCCCCCTTTTGTAATCATTAACATTTTCATAAGTAACTGTAATTTAATTACACATTTTTTCTCAGTAACTGTAACGGATTACAGTTACCTGTATTGAATTATGTAACGCCGGTACATGTAACTACTCCCCAACCCTGTGTATGACACAATATGTCATTGAACATTTTAAGGATTTGATACACATTGCATCTTTCTTTTGAATCATGCGCTCAATGCAGTGGTCAATTGTAGTCTGATTAACATGTTAACACAATGGACGAATCCGAGCTACATTCACACTATCTAGATCTATTAGTCTCCAAAACCTGATTTCAGTCAGACTAAAGCGTTTACAGTACTTTTTTTTTTTTTAATATACAAATTATTGTTTCATTTTTAAATTGATATCAATATTTTTTAAGTCATGTATCGTAAGCACACTTAGTGTTGCTGTGTTGAGCCAGGTTTTCAATTGTGCCTGAGCCATGTACACTACCGTTAAAAAGTTTGAGGTTGGTTTTTATGTTTATTGAAAAAAGTAATTTAAGATCACCAAAGCTGCATTTATTTGATCAAAAACATAAACAGTTGTGAAATATTGCTACAATTAATTTAAATTAACTGTTATATTTGAATATATTTTCAAATGTATTTTACTGTACTTCCAGCATCATTACTCCAGTTGTCAGATCCTTCAGAAATAATTGTAATATGCTGATTTGGTGCTCAAGAAGATTGTATTTATTATCATAGTTGAAAATAATTGTGCTGCTTAATATTTTTTTCAGGATTCTATCCCCCGGTTTCACAGACAAGGCGTAAGCTAGTCCCAGACTAAAATAAATGTTTGAGCTGTTTTAACTGAAAAAAACATATTGTACTCTAACATACCTTAAAATCTGTCAGTGCTATTGTTTTGTCTCAAGATGCACACCAATAATGCTTTTTTTTTTTTGTCCTAACTGAACTAAGGCCTAATCCTAGCTTAATCTAAACCATGTCTGTGAATGTGAAACCAGGCCTTTGATTGATAGAAAGAATTTGAAATAGAAATGGATTTGAAATAAAAAATTCTGAATGGTAGTGTACATTTTAGTTAAATGCAACAATTGTCTGTCTACATTAAGAAAGTATTTTAATGTAAAAAAAAAAAAAATGAAATTATACATTTCCTTTAATAAGAATTTCTCCCTATCTGTTGTACGTCTCTTCTAGTGTAATCCTTTCTTCAGTGGCAGCTCAAAAAACTGTGTCCCATTAGAGAATGATAATGTGATGGTTATTGCAGAGTCAATAGACTGACAGTACTGTAATAAAACGAGTAATGCCCCACAATGCTCCCCTAGGTGGCAGAAGTATAAAAAGCTGACTTTGTGCTTTCTGGTTTGGCGATGTGTAAGGCCTGTGACATGGGAGCTTATTATTGTGTTTGTGAAAGGCCTATTAAAAACTGAACAAGCTGGTTTAAATAAATGTCCACTGCTATTTCTAATCAGTTTCATCTTTTTTTTCCTCTGTTTCATCCTTACCTGTTCCTCCACTTCTTTCTCTTATTTCTCAGAGTGTAACTGCAGTGGTCTTGCTGATGAATGCGTGTTTGATGCTGAGCAGTACCGCAGCACAGGAAGTGGAGGGCGCTGTGTTGGCTGCAGGGGAAACACAGCTGGCCCTCACTGTGAGCAATGCAGAGAAAACTTCTTTAGATCATTACCGCAGCAGCCCTGCCAAGACTGCAACTGTAATACAATGGGTGAGCATATGCAATATGTAATGGGTGAGCAAATGTAGACTGCAACTGTAATACAATGGCACACACACTCAACAAAGCAATTGTGCACCAGTCACACTCATAAACACATTCACTAGGCCTTGTATCTTATATTAACCCATGTAATTGGACTTAAATGCCTTCTATCTCATACACTCAAGTAAATGTACACATACTGTACAAATACAGCTCTGAAATAACTACAGTATTTTTCCTAACAATAGCTATCTATTTCTACTATAGTATCAATAGCTATTTTCCATTCAAAATGTGTATATTTTATATCTCTATTATTTTATAATATATCTCATAAATCATTTGCAGGGAGACCTTTTTGCCTATATCATAAATGTCTAATGTGATAAATGACTAAAAAGGTGATCAATAGGGGAATATTTTTTATTTATTTAAAAATATTCAGATATGCTGTGATATTTTAAATATTAATTTGCATTTAGATGTTGCTATATTAATGATTTTAAAATTTCCAGAATGCTAGGGGGAAAATTGAGCACATACAAATTATTTGACGCTGTTTAATTACACGTTAATCGTGTTCGTCTTGTATCTGAAATATCTGATTTTGCTTCAGGTGGCAAAATGTGTGTAAAAGATATGTTAAAATTAGCATGTATTAACCTTTATTGGATGATTTTTTTAGACGAGGAAATGATTCTTTAATGCAACTGAAACTATCCATGTACTCAATAAAAGACCCAAAGGCTATGAATGTCTGTCAAAACCCGTCTACTCTCTTTCTGTCTCTCTCCAGGTTCTGTGAGTTTGCAGTGTGATGCAGAGGGAGTGTGTGAGTGCTGGCCAGGTGTGTCTGGTGCGAAGTGTGACATTTGCAAGTCTGACTTCCATTCTCTTGGCCCTGGTGGATGCAGGTAATGAGAATGAGAGAGTATCTCTACCAAGAATTCATCAAATGAGGAAAAACATTTGATTCTTGGTCTAACTACACTGGAAACCCTTAAATAACTCACACAGAGCAGAATTCAGCCAATATGCATTAATTATAAAGGTACAAACAAACCAGAAGGTCCATTAACCATTTACTACTTACCCCATCACACTAATCTTTGGAACATAACAATACTGTAAAACTAATGTGATGTAATTCAAATGACACCACAAATGAAATATAATTATATCACCATTTCGGAAACCTTTTTAGGGCTAAAACACTACACCATTGCAGACTGTCTGTATGCAGCGATAGATTCAGAAATGGAGAACAACCTTGACAAGATAACCAGCAGACGCAGGAAAACATGGCTTCCACAAGGAAAGACAGTCTGAATAATAATCTAAAATAAAATTGTACTATGATACCATATTAACAAATTAACAAACAAACTAATAAATTAATTAAATCTTGGTAATGCTACAGTACTTTATTCATATGAGGAATAGTGAGTGATTTCACTTGTGTCTGCACCTCTAACACTGAACTTATGTTCATTATTGTTGTACTTAGTCCTTAGAGTTTAGTTGTTTTTATTTTATTTTTTACTTTATTTTATCTTTCATATTGTACCTCAATGGTTTTAATTATTGTACACTACCAATCCAAAGTTTGAAAAAATAATAATATGAAAATCTCATGCTCACCGGGTCTGCTTTTATTTGATCAAAAATACCATAAAATAATATAATATTAATAATATTAAGAAATACACCGATCAGGCATAACATTATTACCTAATATTGTGGTCCCTTTTTTGCTGCCAAAACAGCCCTGACCCGTTGAGGCATGGACTCCACTAGACCGCTGAAGGTGTGCTGTGGTATCTGGCAAAAATATGTTAGCAGCAGATCATTTTAGTCCTGTAAGTTGCGAGGTGGGGCCTCCATGGATGGGATTTGTTTTATTCAGCACATCCCACAGATGCTCGATTTGATTGAGATTTAGGGAATTTGGAGGCCCTCAACACCTCAAACTTGTTCTCCTCAAACCATTCCTGAACCAGTTTTGCTTTGTGGCAGGGCGCATTTCCATGAAAGGCTGTACATGGTCTGCAACAATGCTTAGGTAGATGGTACGTGTCAAAGTAACATCCACATGGATGGCAGGACCCAAGGTTTTCCCAGCAGAACATTGCCCAAAGCATCACATTGCCTCTGCCGACTTGCCTTCTCTCCATAGTGCATCCTGGTGTCATGTGTTCCCCAGGTAAGCGACGCACACGCACCCGGCCATCCACGTGATGTAAAAGAAAACATGATTCATCAGACCAGGCCAGCTTCTAACATTGCTCCGCGGTGGGCACCTGCGGTGGTGGACAGGGGTCAGCATTGGCAACCTGACTGGTCTGCGGCTATGCAAAAAACAGCGATGCACCTTGTATACTGACACCTTTCTATCAGAACCAGCATTAACTTCTTGGGCAATTTGAGCTACAGTAGCTCGTCTGTTTGATCGGACCACACGGGCTACCCTTCACTCCCCACGTGCATCAATGAGCCTTGGCCGCCCATGACTCTGTTGCCGGTTCACCACTGTTCCTTCCTTGGACCACTTTTGATAGATACTGACCACTGCTGCAGACCGGGAACACCCCACAAGAGCTGCAGTTTTGAGGATGCTCTGACCCAGTCGTCTAGCCATCACAATTTGCCCTTGTCAAACTCGCTCAAATCCTTACGCTTGCCCATTTTTCCTCCTTCTAACACTTTGAGGACAAAATGTATACTTGCTGCCTAATATATTCTACACACTAACAGGTGCCGCGATGAAGAGATAATCCGTGTTATTCACTTCACATGTGAAGTGTATTATTACAATCAGTGTATTTCAGTGTATTATTACAATTTAAAATAACTTTTCTATTTTAATATATTTTAAAATGTTATTTATTCCTGTGATGGAAAAGCTGAATTTACAGCATATTTTCTTCTGTCTTCAGTGTCACATGATCCTTCAGAAATCATTGATGATCAAATATAATTTCTTACTGTCAATAAAAACAGTCCTCAAACCGTAGTATCTTTTTGTCAGAATATTTGTATTAATAGAAAGTTCAAAAGGTCTTTTTTGTTAGAAATCTTTTTAAACATTTGAAATGTCTTTACTGCAATTTCTTTATCAATTTAATGCATCCTTGCAGAATAAAAGTATTAATTTCTTTGAGAAAATCTTACTGATTCCAAACTTTTGAATGGCAGTGCATATTTAATCTTTTTTTTAAATTTAGCAATTATTATAAGAATGATTATAAGAAAGAAAGAAAGATTTCAGTATTGAGCTGCATACAGATTATGTCCACCTGAGGAGATTTGCACATTGCATATGCACACTCAATGATGCAAATAATGGTATAATGCAAAAGAAAACACAAGAGAAAGGCAAACGTCAAACAAAAATGTTATACTCCACTGCGCTTTCATGTGGGTCAGTGTTTTGGGGTACAAATTAGTTGGTTCATTGGAGCAAAACTTGAAAGAAAAGAGATGAAAAGAGAGAGAAAGAGAGGTGAGAAGTTACTTGTCAGGTAGGAAAATTATGGGTAATCGCAAGTAAGGGAAAACCGTGGTTTCAGGCCATGTTGCAGCAGATCATGGTGATATTTAAAAAGAAGAAAGTTTACAACCGACAGAGCAACTCTGACCTAAAGCTGTCAGCCAACTAACCTGCACACTACATGCACATCAGTGGTGGCACATTCATCTATTTATATCTGTGTATGTGCATGTGTGTTCAAACAGGATGTGTGAGTGTGATGACAGGGGCAGTGTAGGAGTGTGTTCAGCTGAAGATGGGCGCTGCTATTGCAAGATTAATGTAGAGGGACAGTCCTGCAACAGGTGACCTTCTACTCCTCACCCTTGCATACCATTTCTCTCTCTGTCTTTAATTCACATCTCTTCTCTCTTTATTTCTCATCTGCAACATTTGGCATGCATTTCACCATTGACATGCACAGAGCAAGAGACATACATATTAGTATATTTAGCACAGAGCAGGTCCATGACACAAATCTTTTTTTTTTATTATTGCCAAATACTACAGAAATCAGTCATTTATGTAAATTGGGTAGTATTTTCGATTAGTTATAATAAATTGTATTTTGTTGCTTAATATGCCCACGTCATACACCAATATAGCCTGACGTCGTCATGCTCAATCCTAGTCAGAATTTGAGTCTGATACTGCTCCTTTGGGCTGTGATTATGGGGCGTGTTTAAACCGAACCAGGAAAAACCTCAATTGGATAGACCTACAACCAATCAGAGCAATGGAGCGACGCATAACGTTAGTTGTCAAATGTCAACAGAACTCAACTGCACTGTGTTGCCAAGTCTGAGGGTTGACCAATTATGTGATATACAGACCCAGGAATGTGAAATTTAGCAGGCAGTCCAGCCAAAATAACACATATTTTACCCCCCAATGCCATTTTTCCCAGAGAACCCCCCCACCCGGAAAGCTATTGGGCTTGTTTTTAGCTAGTTTTGAGTAGCAATTGGGCGAGTTTTGCTGTAAAAACTTGGCAACCCTGTCTGCACGCACGCTGGAATAAGTCACGTTAGAAGAAGAAGATGAGTGTAAACGATCTTTGCCGGTGTTGTAAAAAAAGAATTTAAGGATACACTGAGTACTTACCAACACGATCATCATTTCTGAGAGAAATAGTGAAGGTGAATGCATATACGAACAAGTTCTCCGTTTAGGATTAGAACAAATTCAACCCAAGCGCCTTTGATGACGTGGATGATTACGTTACTGTTTATCATCTGTCCATCATCGTCTAAAGCCCGCCCTGACAATTTCATTGGTCCGAACAGTTTCTGTTCGGGCATAATTACTTCTCTATGGATCAAGTCCAGACCGAACTGCCCGTGCCAAAAAAATTGTGGGCGGGGCTAAGTTCGTCTGGCATCCAGGCTAACACAAATACCTCCTGTTACCATAAATCAATGGAGAAATGCTCATTTACACTGCTCTCTGCAGCTAACTCAATAAATACGCACCACATTTCCCAAATCTTCATATAAATTAGTTTGATCATTTTGAGGAAAACTGAACACTCCCTACCAGTACTTTATGTCTGCTTCATGTGTCTGTGTGTGTATTATAGGTGTAAACCAGGCTCCTTCCACCTCCAGCTGGATAACCCAGATGGCTGTAAGAAATGTTTTTGCTTTGGACACTCCCTCGCCTGTTCATCCTCCAATCAGTACATGGCTATTAATATTACTTCAGACTTCCTAGAAGGTAATTTATCAATTACACTTTTTTTTTTTACATGATTTACATACTGAATTTCAGTGTTCACAATTATCTTTTATGTAATTGACATGTTTTAAATGTCCTTAGGTGAATACATAGTAGGGTCTAAAGGAATTGAGACCACATTGAAAGTGTATTCAATATCCCATTTTAACAAAGGTTTGGGATTTTCAACTATTTAAATGAAAAAAAAGTAAAATTTTAATGATGAAAAAATGTTTGGGGTGATTTTAGATTCAAAATCGCACATATTTCAGATAATTCAAACTGAGTGATCAAATTTTTGACATCAATCATGTGACTTCAGACAGATGGTCTTGCCTCCACTGAAGGACAAGACACTCTTTGGATCATCTAAAATTATTTTGGCTTTACAGAAACATTTAGAGTTCATGCAGCTCAGGTGCAGCTGCCATTAAAGCAAAAGAGAGAAACCCCACTTACACATTCTGAAATGTACAGAAATTAAACTTGTCCTATTTGTTATAATGATCGATCAATTTGTGGAAAGCATTTTTGTATTAAATAAAAGAAAGGGAAATGAAAGCATTTTTACCAGGAATCTCTGTTGTGTGTACACTGTGTTCAGATCCAGATGGCTGGAAGGGCGTGTTCTCCGAAGGGCACGAACAATCCCTCATCTGGAAGGAGGGAGAAGTCTATCTGTTGCCCTATAGAGAGGAGAATGGCTTCTACAAAGCACCTGGTAGGACAGCAAGTAGGCACTTCCCCTTAGAGCATGTGTTGGTAAAAGTTGGCCTGCCTTGAAATTACTCTAGACTATTTAACTGACTAATTACAGTCTCTGTCACGTTGGTTGAGTTTTTATATAGTTATGCTCCCAATTAGAGAAATTTCAGGACGATATCTACAAGTTAGACCAGCACAATTGATTTACATTAAGTCTGTTCTCTTCTGAACAACTGTACAGAGCAAAAATTTAGCTTTGTTTGACTTTGTGTGATAGTGTCATTTATTCTAAGCTTTTTTTAATTTTGCAAAAACAAACAAATTATAAACCGTGAGCTAGAATTAGCATGCTCGGCCATAAATAGTATTTCATAGAGCAGTCTTTGAAGATAAACGAGTTATACAGGCCAGTCTAGAGGCGTTTTAGTTCACAGAGTTTAGTGGACAGGCTGAGGGGGTTTTACTCTTGTCTACACAGCAATTTACCGCCACGGGAGACACTTAGCCAGACAAACTTGGCCGCTCACTCTGGGAGAAATCCTGCTAATATGACGTCTTCATGTCTCACACATTTTCTCATGGGCTGCACGCAGACAAATATACACCAACATCTTGGGATTGAATACCCTTAAAATACATGAATGTGTCTTTTTTGTGATGCAAAAATAGATTTTTATGTATCCACAATGCCCTAACGTGCGTGTTTAGTCTCATCTATCTTTGTTTTCCCACCATTGAGTGGCTGCAGAATGCAGTGTTGCCCTTTTTGCTGCTCTTTGGAGCACTTGGTGCTGTTTCTCTTATCGCTGCGGCACAGGGCTTGTTTGTGCCGTTCTGGCTGCTCTGCTAAAATGTGTCGAGATCTATTGCTCCCTCGATGCGTTTAACGATCTCATTTGCTTTCCTTCCCTCCATGTTTCCCCGTTCGCTCGCGTCTCCTCATCCATGTGCATTTAGAGTACTGCCACCCTGACGACTCCAACGGCACCCAAGGATCTTTTAGATTATCCTTTTCATAAACGTTGTTTGCTGATTTGTGCTGTGTGCTTTATTGGATATTTAATGCTTTTCACACATCACTGGTCTCAGCAGAGAAGAAATTTCTATGTAAAGGAGAAACATTTCCCTGATTAAGTCTGTCTTGAGTATTAGAAGGAGTTTAATAGATACTATGAGTGTGTATGTTTGTGTGCGAATGCTTTTTCACTTGAATAGCTCATCTAGCTGGGCACAGCTTTGGGCTTTTGACACTACCGAGGCTGCCATGTCAACAGAGGGGTGACAAGATACCATAGCCAAGCAGCCAAGCCAAGAGTTTAGCTGACTAACTGAGCCAGACTCTGCGTGTGTGCGTGTGTGCGTGTGTGCGTGTGTGTGTGTGTGTGTGTGTGTGTGTTTGTTGTGCAATCTCCCCAGAGGTACATCTGCTCCATGGTGAGAGGACAGAGTGGAACATTTATCATAGCTTTGAGGAGAAAACAACATGTCACATACACACACACATGCACACACAAACACACATACACACCTCCCAAAAGCTGGTCACAAGCTGTCTCAGAGTCACAAACACAGATGGAGAGAAACGGAGGTCGCCAAGAGATTAGAGTCTGAGATGGATGGGGGTTGGAGGGAGATCTAAACGTCCCTGTCCCAAGAGAGTCGCGTCCAGGTACCACATTGTGTCCATGAGCAACTTGGCCAGTGCACCCTGACAGCCAACCATATGCCTGGAATAAATCTCTCTGGCAATCATGGCTCCTGGCGAGACATATCAGATGTGATCAACTGAGACAAGTGGCACAAATTATGCTCAATCCTTTAATCACTGAGATTGATGTTTAAAACCAGGGTTTAATCGTAATATCTCTCCCAACTTCTCCTTCCTATGTATGATTGTGCTGATTGTAAAATGCAGAACTGCAGCAATAAGGCCAATTATATTTATGAACAGACACCTCTATTAAAAGGTCTGATATATGCCGCATTGATTCTGCTTCGGGAGAAGCGTGTGGCATGGGATGACACCAGGAAAAAGTGCAAGCACACCTCACTGTGGTTGCAATGAGAAGCTCAGAGGTAAATACTGAAAAAATACCTGATTTATAAGCCTGTCCACCCTCACTGACTGATCTGCCTTGCAGATTCAGTATAACAGAACAGGATCTTTGCTGTTGTATGTCGCTTTATAGGGGACAGTTCATCTAAAAATTAAAATTCTGTCATTGTTTAATTGTTGTTCCATACTTGTATGACTTTCTTGCTTTAATCTTTGGAAGATATTTAGAAAAATGTTGGTAACCAAATAAAGTTTTGGTGACTTTCATTTTATGATAAATAAATAAAACACACACACACACACACCAAACACACAGACACACTTTAAATTAAATTAAATTAAATTAAATTAAATTAAATTAAATTAAATTAAATTAAATTAAATTAAATTAAATTAAATTACCCATATGACATTTTATTTTCCTTTTGGGACTTAAGGAAATGTATTTGTAGAAATACCGGTTTGTTCTGGAGTTTGTGTGTCATACAGTGGAAGTCAATGTTACCAACTTTACCATCTTTTTAAATATCTTCTTTTGTGTTCCACATATGAAAGAAAGTGAAAATATGATGACAAAATTTTCGTTTTTGGGTAAACTATTTCTTAAAGGTAGTATTAAATGGTCTTGAACTCACAGCCTTGCTTTCATTCATTTAAAATAATTAGGCTTTCTACCCTGACTGGGGTTTATTGGAGCTGTTTACACATTAGATATTAAAAATAAAAATGTTTAATTTCCGTTACTTTAGAGATTGTTTATTCACATTCTGCCTATTGAAGTACAAACTCAAAACCCCAGAAAGATGTACGAAATGCATTTCAGCAGGCCTCTCCCTATTAAAAAAAACCCAGATGCTCAATCCATCCCCTCAGTGGGATTGTTTGTGTGAAGCTGAGGAAATTTAATTGAGGCTCAGTGGGTTTAATTGAGTCAGGGAAAAGTTAAAGCCTGGATTGATTGTTAAGTTTGATGGCGGCTCGCTAAATGTCACCAGGCTTTGTCGTAGTGGTGACGATTAATTTGTTTGTCTGAGAGAGGGTTAACACCTCCATTTAATCAAATCTGATCTTGAAGAGATAGGAGTTAAACAGGGAGTGCTGGAAGCTACAAGGGATACTGTATTATGTTGCACTGCTAACACTATAATACTATTACTATTATATTTTCTCATTTATAGCTTCAGTTTTTTCCACCAGATACAGATTGTTGAGTGTCTCTGGAGAGTCTGTTTTGGGTGTTGGAAGGAAAAAAACACCCGCTGTAGATATTTTATTTTTTTTCCCCCCGTGTTAAAGTTTGCCTCAGCATCTCTACGGGTGCTGGAGTTTGTGAATAAGCTCTCATAGGGAAGGTTTCAGAATGCTGTCAGACCTGAAAACAACAGGAATCCAACAGGTACAGAACATTTTAGCCTCCTTTTGTTGAAGTTGACTCATACTTGTCTCTGCATGTGGAGCAGCAGGGGTCGGAGAAGAAAACACACTCCCGCTAAGTATCTAACAAGCTTTCAGATTGTCTGGCTTTAGAATGTTTTACAGCTCTTTGTTTTAGGTGAAGCATGTGGCGCTGTGCATGTATTTCAGGGCTCAGTTCGATGGTGAAGAGATGATGGGAACAAGAAACACTTAGGGGTGCCACATAATGGTCCAGTAAGAGGCTTGAACCCACAGAGTGGCCAATGCTTTAACAGGAAGGACTATAATTTTGATATGATTGTTTGTGGACTTTCCACAGTATGACAAGAATTTTAGCCAATACATATTCCATTACAACTACAAGGCCAACATTAGATAGATAAATGGTAAAAACTACCTTTTTGCCACACCTGCTAATGGCCAGTGACTTAAGACAATTTACTATAAATATATTTTACCAGGCATTAAACTGTTTTTGCAAAAGTTATGACACCAAAATTCTCTATTTCAGTTATGACTAAAACTAGTAGCCTAACTCAGTGTTTCCCAACCGGGGTGCCATCTGACGAGAGCAGGGGTGCCGTGTAAAAGTCCTTCAAATATATATATATATTTATTTATTTATTTATGTTTCCAATAATTCTCTCTTTGTAAACTTTGTTCAATGCATGCGAGTGCTGCCATATGTTCGAATATGACCAGTCATTTTTGCCATCATCACCCGGGTGTAGTAGTGCCAGAAGACGCGAATGAGAAGTCGCGCGCACTGTGAGAAAATTTGTCTCAGTGCACTCATCCGAAAGCGCGCACACTCACAGCGCGCAAATATTGAGTTCTCCTTCAAGTCTTGCTCTTGAACTGACAAACTCACACAAAAAGTATGTCAACATATCCATCTTGATGAGTATTCTAGCAGACATAGTCTGAAAATGCCTTAAGTAAACTTTATACAGTCGAGAAAGACGACGCATATCCGTGCATTAGGTCTTAAAGGGGCAGTAGCCTTTACTGCTGTCTGTTTAATGTCAAACAACAAAAGACAAGGACATCACTCACTGCTCTTGATTGAAATGCTTTTGTAAATTTAATAGGATTAATCTTTTATTTATACAGTCAAATATGCAATGTTATTTTACATTTGATCAATTTCTGTACCTGAAACTAATATTAGACGTACCTGAAAAACCTGAAAAGCATAGTTTATTTTATTAGTATCTTTGCTCAATAGTATTTATTTGTGCTGCTGCTTGTATTTAAATTATTTGTTCTTATTATTTTCTTTATTTTTATTTGACAGTTGTCCTTTTTTCCCTGAACATAGCAAATACTGAACCGTGCCGAAACAGTGAACCTAAAACCGTGATACAAACCGAACCGTGAGCAATCTGTACCGTTATACCCCTAGTGTAACGTATGCGAGGGGGTGCCACAAAATGGAGAACATTTTCAAAGGGTGCCATGACTGAAAAAAGGTTGGGTAACACTGGCCTAACTAATATAAATGTAAAACATTGTTAAAGACAATTAAAACATTTCCTCATTTGTTTGAGTACTGCAAAAGTTAGGCCGTCCTATTATTACCGTATTGTTCCGAATATAAGACAAAACTATTTTTCATAGAAATATTGTTGAAAAGTCTCCGTTAGTTGATTTTTATTGGCGGGTTGGGAATTAAGCCCACTGGCAACTATAGTTGCCACAGTGTATTGTCATTTTCCTTTTGTAAGTATTTTTCTAGATAGTATTCATGTTTTTAATCTCAATGACATGCAAGAAAACAACCAAATAAAGGATTTCAAGAGAAAAAAAAAGGTATTAACTTCCTTCCTGTCACATGAGGCTGCCAACTTCCTACCCCTACTTCCAGGAAGCATAATGAAGGCAAACCCTCCCAAACAAAGGTTATTTTCATGTTACTAATAAGTATTTTTTGTTGACATATATCTACATAATCGTGAAGGTCTCTAGATCCATTGTAAGAATTGTTTTGTTTGGATGATTCTATAGTTTTTGTACACTTAGTCAAAAGTCCAAGCGGCCACTATAGTTGCCGGTGGGCAAATGCCTTGTAAGTACATATAATGGGGAAATGGGGTATACTGTGTTAACTGTCACGCACTGAAAAAGAGACTGAAAGATCCAATAGCGATAAACTCATTTAATGTCACTTCAACTGCACAACGTTCATATAGAGTCCGGAGACCATAGAGAAACAACAGAGAGCGATGCAGGAAAAAGAGAGCGAACAGGAAGTCCAGATCTCCAGGGAAACAGGTGAACAGAGTCCTCCAGGCAGGGTCGTGGCACAGGGAAGCAGCGGGCAAAACGAGCGCAGGAATCCAGGATCCGGAACAGAGATAAATCTCCCGGGAGACAAAGGAGCGGGCACCAGGAACCGCAGGACAGTCTGTAACGATCTGACAGAGATGTATGTGAGTGACACGTATAAATAGGCAGAGATAATGAGTGCGGCAGGTGATAGTGCTCAGAGCAGCAATCAATAACCACGCCTCCAACACAACCACACAAACACAGAGAGGATGAGACGATGGATTGATGAACCGTGACAGTACCCCTCCCCCTAGGAGCGCCTCCTGGAGCTCCCAGGAGGACCTACCTGTCGATTGTAATCATCAATAAGGGAGTGATCCAATATGTCCCTCGCAGGAACCCAACTTCTCTCCTCCGGACCGTAACCCTCCCAGTCCACCAAGTACTGGAATCCGCGTCCCCTCCGTCTTGAGTCCAGAATACGATTAACCGTATAAGTTGGTTCCCCATCTACGAGACGCGGCGGGGGGGGAACCGGGACTGGCGGGTTAATGTGAGAATGAAATACGGGCTTTAATTTAGAAACATGAAACACGGGGTGAATCCTCCCGTACGCAGGAGGTAGTTTGAGGCGGACTGCCACCGGACTAAGAATCTTGGTGACAGGAAATGGGCCAATGAATTTGGGAGCCAACTTATTACTTACGGAGCGGAGAGGAATGTTTCTGGATGAAAGCCACACTTTTTGACCCACGACGTAGACGGGAGGCTTAGACCGGTGGCGATCGGCTTGGGCCTTGGTGCGTCTACCCACCTGGAGCAGAGTCTCACGGGCTCTGCTCCATGTGTGACGACACCTCTGGACGAAAGCGTGAGCGGAGGGAACCGCGACCTCGGATTCCAGACTGGGAAACAGTGGTGGCTGGTAACCTAAGCTACACTCAAACGGCGAGAGGCCCGTAGCCGACACTGGTAACGAATTATGTGCGTACTCAATCCAAGAGATTTGCTGACTCCAGGACGAAGGATTCTTGGATACCAAACATCGCAACCCTCTCTCAAGATCTTGGTTGGCGCGCTCGGTCTGGCCATTACTTTGGGGATGAAACCCCGAAGACAGACTAACCGTCGCCCCCAGCAACTTACAAAATTCACGCCAAAATTTGGAAATAAATTGGGGCCCCCTGTCGGAAACCACGTCCATCGGAAGGCCATGTAAACGAAAGACGTGATCTACGACAGCTACCGCTGTCTCCTTAGCAGAAGGTAATTTGGGTAAGGGAATAAAATGAACCATTTTCGAGAACCGGTCCACGACTGTCAAAACGACTGTCTTGCCCTGGGAAGGCGGGAGGGCGGTGATGAAATCTAGCGCAATGTGGGACCAGGGTCTCGAAGGAACAGACAGCGGTTGGAGTAACCCATCAGGGGAGCGATTAGACGTCTTACCCATGGCGCAAATCGAACAGGCCAAAACAAAATCCCGGATGTCGCGAGCCATCTTCGGCCACCAGAATCGTTGCTTAACCAAAAACTTAGTTCTATTAACCCCTGGATGGCAAGCTACATTGGAGCAATGACCCCATCGTATCACGTCGGACCGAACTCCCTCAGGCACAAATAATCGACTCGGTGGTCCACCGGGCGGAGGCGTTACCCCTTCTAAGGCTGATTTAACCCTCGATTCGACCTCCCATATGAGTGTGGAAACAAAAAGTCTCTCAGGTAAAATACACTCGGGAGTAGCAGGGCGTTCGGAGCGGTCAAAAACGCGCGACAAAGCATCGGGTTTGATGTTCTTAGAACCCGGGCGGTACGATAGAGAAAAGTCAAAACGTCCGAAAAAAAGGGCCCACCGAGCCTGCCTAGAGTTGAGTCTTTTAGCAGATCTGATGTACTCTAGATTCTTATGATCGGTCCAGACAATGAAAGGTACCCCCGATCCCTCTAACCAATGACGCCACTCCTCCAATGCAAGTTTGACTGCCAACAATTCTCTGTTACCAATGTCGTAATTGCGTTCGGCTGGTGATAGACGATGGGAAAAAAACGCGCAAGGATGCATCTTGTCGTCCGAGGAAGAGCGCTGAGAAAGAACTGCACCTACCCCCGTCTCTGATGCGTCAACCTCTACCACAAACTGGCTTGATGGATCAGGGGTAATGAGAATGGGAGCCGAAACGAAGCGACTCTTAAGTTTGGAAAATGCAGCCTCGGCTGCACCAGACCACCTGAAGGCCGTCTTGGGAGAGGTTAACGCGGTCAGAGGCGCAGCTAGTTGGCTGAAGTTGCGAATGAAACGCCGATAGAAATTAGCGAACCCCAGAAACCTCTGTAGGGCCTTACGGGAATCCGGGCTTGGCCAATCTATGACAGCCTTAACTTTGTCAGGATCCATGCGCATTCCCTCGGACGAGACGATATACCCTAGGAAAGAAACAGACTGTGCATGAAACGCGCATTTCTCCGCCTTGACAAAAAGCCCATTCTCTAGCAACCTCTGAAGCACTAGTCTGACGTGCTGGACATGCTCCTGGAGAGACGAAGAAAAAATCAATATGTCATCCAGGTAGACATACAGAAACTGATCAACCATGTCTCCCAGCACATCATTGACTAGTGCCTGGAAGACCGCAGGGGAGTTAGAAAGCCCGAAGGGCATAACTAAGTATTCAAAATGGCCCCTGGGGGTGTTAAATGCCGTCTTCCACTCATCCCCCTCCCTTATGCGCACCAAATGATAAGCATTGCGTAAATCCAATTTCGTGAATAAGGATGCTCCCTGTAACCTCTCGAAGGCTGAAGACATCAACGGCAAAGGATAAGTATTCTTTACCGTGATGTTATTCAACCCTCGGTAATCAATACAAGGTCGCAGAGAACCATCCTTCTTACCCACGAAAAAGAACCCCGCCCCCGCTGGAGAAGAGGAAGGGCGGATGAACTCGGAAGCTAGAGAATCAGAAATATATTTCTCCATGGCCTCCCTCTCAGGTAAAGAAAGAGAGTATAACTTGCCTTTGGGCGGAGACTTGCCTGGCAGTAAATCTATGGCACAGTCATAGGGACGATGAGGAGGAAGAGAAGCAGCCCGGGACTTACTGAACACCTCCTTCAGGTCGAGATACTCCTCGGGCACGTTAGATAAATCCACCGTCTCCTCCTGAAACACAAAACTAGACACAGACGAACGAGCAGAAACAAGACAAGAGGCATGGCACTGATTACTCCACCCAATGACAGAGTTGTGTCCCCAGTCAATCCTGGGGTTGTGTTTCAGCAACCAGGGATGACCGAGGACAATGGGAATGAGAGGGGAGTCCGTGATGAAAAACTTGATAGTCTCCGTGTGATTGCCCGATATAACCAGTGAAACATTGTCAGTGGTGTGGGTGATGGTCGGAAGAGTCTGTCCATTAAGGGCGTGCACAGCGATGGGGGTACAGAGGGGAGTGAGAGGAATCTGAAGCTGGAAGGCTAGCTTGCGATCCAAAAAACTACCCTCGGCTCCGGAGTCCACTAACGCCTGGCAGTTGTGGGATCCGTTTGCCCACTGCAATCTTCCCGGAAGGAGAGTCGCGGACGAGGATTTCCCCAACGCAGCTCCACCCGACAGTAACCCTCGTTCTACTGTCGGGCTCGATCTTTTAACGGACACTGGTTGAGGAAATGCCCCGCCGCGCCGCAATAAAGACAAAGTCCTCCAGTCCTCCGACGTTCTCTCTCCTCCCGGGAAAGCCGAGCTCTCCCCACCTGCATGGGCTCGTGATTGTAGGGTGGACTGACCGTGTCTCCGTCCAGAAACTCACGACACTCAGGGGTTCTCCTCGTACGAAAACGTTGATCGCGGTACTCCAGACGCGAATCCACCCGCAAAGCCAGTTCTATGAGTCCATTGAGACTAGTAGGTAACTCCAGTGTAAATATCTTCCGTTGGACACGGTCAGCCAGCCCATGCAGGAATCGATCCCACTGCGCCTCCTCGTTCCACTTGCACTCTGCGGTCAAAGTCCGGAACTCGATGATGTAATCAGAGACGGGTCGATTGCCTTGTTGTATCTCAGCGAGCCTCTGAGCCGCCTCGCGGCCCACAACAGCGCGGTCAAAAACCCGTCTCATCTCCTCCGAGAGTGCAAGGAACGAGGAACAGCAAGGATGTTTATTTTCCCAAACCGCCGTTCCCCACAGCGCCGCGCGTCCCGCCAGCAAATTCAACACCAGTGCCACTCTAGAAGTCTCTGTAGAAAACGTCACAGGCTGTAACGAGAAGAACAGTGAGCATCTGGTTAGAAAAGGTCTACACAAGTCGGGCTCGCCCGAATAACGCTCCGGTGTGGGGATACGCGGCTCATGCTGGCCACTGATGTTAACCGGGTTGGGAGGAACGGACGGCGGGGTGGGCGCAGTGGGCGATCTCAGTTGTTGAATCTGGGTCGAGAGCTCGGACACCTGCGCCACGAGTGCCTGCACAGCTTGAGTAGCGGCGGTTACCTGTTCATCCTGGCGATCCATTCTCTGATTACTTGTTGTGAGGTACTCTTGCAGTTCTGCGACTCTCGCTGGATCCATTACACGGTCAGATCATTCTGTCACGCACTGAAAAAGAGACTGAAAGATCCAATAGCGATAAACTCATTTAATGTCACTTCAACTGCACAACGTTCATATAGAGTCCGGAGACCATAGAGAAACAACAGAGAGCGATGCAGGAAAAAGAGAGCGAACAGGAAGTCCAGATCTCCAGGGAAACAGGTGAACAGAGTCCTCCAGGCAGGGTCGTGGCACAGGGAAGCAGCGGGCAAAACGAGCGCAGGAATCCAGGATCCGGAACAGAGATAAATCTCCCGGGAGACAAAGGAGTGGGCACCAGGAACCGCAGGACAGTCTGTAACGATCTGACAGAGATGTATGTGAGTGACACGTATAAATAGGCAGAGATAATGAGTGCGGCAGGTGATAGTGCTCAGAGCAGCAATCAATAACCACGCCTCCAACACAACCACACAAACACAGAGAGGATGAGACGATGGATTGATGAACCGTGACAGTTAACAGGTTAATAAATCAAGTTTTTTTGGTCTTTAGTGCTTTTTGCTTTCATAATATCCCACCTAAAACATAACTTAACCCTTTAACTGACATCTCTACTGTACAGTAGACCTTAATTCGATAGGGAAAAATATAATATTTTATGACATTATGTCTTGTAAGGGCCAAAATATTGAGGACCGTTCATCCAGTATGGAATGGATGCGTTTCATTCTTTGTATGACTAGTAGCTTACGATTCCATTATAATGTGGAAATGTGTATGCGTTTACAAATGCGTTTAAAAGTAATGCGTTTACATTTACATTGTTATATGAAATCACCTACTACAGTCAGCCATTGAATACTATGGGACTATTTGTTTATATATTTATTTTTGTTATATAGATGTAATTTTTTTTGTCATTATATTAATTTATTTTCATTTAACTTTTTGATACACAATGCCCTGTTAGGGCAAATTAATGGCTGCACTTTGTTCTGCACTATGTTCCACCACTTTAAGACAAATGTATTTGTTGTTTGTTGTATTTTCATATTGCACAGATTATAAGATAGATGCAGCTTTTTTGAGTTTGCATCGAATGTTCTTCGACTTTTATACACAATACATTTGTTTATGAATAAAGATTGATCTGTTGAAAACAGTTATTTTGAGTTAGATGCCAAATGTTCTCCTCCTAGTCAAATTTGACATTGAAGGGGTGCATACGACACATTTGCCCACCGGCAACTATAGTTGCCGCACATTCAAATACGATTTTCAAGAAAAAATAAATAAAACCTGGGGAAAATAAAATCAGAACATGTTCACATAGGACACTATTAACATGACTATATGCATGAAACCATTAATAAAAATTTGGGCACAGATGGGTTAACAGCCGTAACTTAGCTTAACATATGGAACATAAGTTGCAGAACGGTTGAAAGCTGTGGAGGACTCAAGCCATAGATGAGTGTGCATAACTTTGAAAAATGGCTTGAAACTTATATTAAAACAACAGTGATTGGACTATTGGACTTTGTGCATTCTAACCGATGTCCCGTGAAGACAGAACCAGTCAATACAGTCCAGAAACCTACTTAACAAATACATCTGAAAAAACGTCTACACTTTTACATGTCAATAATACACCTGCATCAATAAGTGGCACCAAATACACGTTAAATGAGTGTGCCAAGAAATACAGTGTGTCATAGTGTAATGTTAGAATATTGCGAGCACAAAAAGATGCTAACAGTCAAAGAAAAGCTTACTGTCTAAGAGTTACGCTGCCATGTTTGTGTGCCTCGCTTATGGGACCATGCTTCTCCCATAAGATATGTGATTTTAAAACGTAAGACAGTACCCAGAATTCAACAACAATAAGATTTCACTTCTACTTCTATTAATGCAATTTATATGGTTTTCACTATAAGGATAGCCTAATTGTTATATAATTCAGATGAGCTACAGGTTATTTTTATGGTATGCCAAAATGTGTTTATTTTTAAATGTAATCATTGGTACATACATACTCTCAATACAAAAATTAAAAATAAAAATAAAAATTGTGACAATTATTTTCAAATAAAAGTATTTTCAAGAAGCCTTGAAATATGATATTTTAAAGAGTTGGGGAAAAGTAGTAAAAATGCAATTATGAAAAGAAACTGATATATAAAGTTATAAATATGATTGAGGCAAAATTTGAAATCCCAACTGCAGAATGAAGATCATAACATCTTGTTTTATCCTATTTAACTCTTAGGCGAGAATGGGCTACTACATTATTGTAGTTTGTAATGTATCATACTGTACACACTCTTAAAACAAAGCTTGTACGTCTATCCTTTACAAGGTGTGTGTTTTATTATTTGTTTTTGATGGAGCGCCTCAAGCAGCTGGTGCCCCGGGGCCTCGCAGGACCATAATTCGTCCTTGGGGCCACTGTATCTGTAGGCGGTTAGATTTTACTCCTCACAGAAGTTAATTCTTGCTTCAGAACATTTTCCAGAGATGAGTTACACTGAGGACATAAAGTGAAAGTAATACCTGTGAAAAATGTGATAGAATAGGATGGAGAGGGTGAGCTAAGGGAAAGACATACTGTAAGACAAATTGTCCAGAGATAGAATAGCCAGTGGTTACAGTAAAATTGTTTTATTGTATTGGGACTTTGAGAGAAATGCCTACACCTGCTGGAGGTGATTAGATGCTCTGCTTCAGCATAGTTTTTGTGCTATGATAGTGGTTCAATGATGTCAACCCTTCCCTTTCTTTGTCTTTCAGTACTTCTAACCTGAGGGCTGTTCACACACAGAACTCATTTTTGCATTCCACAGCACTATTTCTCCATTATTTTTTCAATGTAAACATGCGCTAAAGAGATGTGTTTGACACTGTGCTTGCCTCTTGAATCTTTTGCAGTATCTGGCAAATGACAAAATCAAACTCATTGCGCTAAACATTGCGTTTTTTTGTGTCTACTTCCCATCATGTTTTTTTCAACTCAAGAATGCATGTGAAAACCGCCTTCCTCATTAGTTACCCTCTCCTTTGATTACAAAATCATCAGGTCAGGACTACAAAAATATGTAATTTATTATGTGTAAAGCAAATATTAGAGGTTACAGTGTTTCAAACAGGGTCTAAAATGAACACCAGCCAAGCACCAAATTTGAGTAAAAATCGATATTGGCGAGTATATGAAACAGTGTCTATCGCCAGTTGGCTGGTAACATTTTTATGCAATCTAACAGTGCAAAGTTGTGAAAAAATGTGAATGGCGCTCTGGACAGACGTGCCAGCACTGCATCGTAAGTTTGAGCCTTGCCAATTGAAATATTCAAGCGCAAGAAGACAGGAAATCAATTTGTTACTCACATACTGTGAGGGAAGTTTAGTGTACATCTAAAGCTCAAAACAAGAAAGCCTCTTCTCAGACAGCATGCAAATATTGAAATGTGCACTATTTCACATATTCACACAAAATGATTGTCATAAATTCCTAGTGTGTTTGTGGACTCTTGTTATTTCCTGTCTTGTACCATGTGTTGTAGTCCTTTGTTGTAGTTTTTCATCATGATTAGTTTTCCCCAGGTGTTGCCTATTAGCCACTCCCCCTTATCTTGTTATCCTTGTTTCCCTTTGTGTATATATATCTCCGTGCTTCAGTTGTTGTTTGTCGGTCGATGTGCTCCTGTATGTGTGTTCCTGTTTTTACCCTCCTGACTGGTTTTGGATACCCTTGTTCTTGTATTTACTTTTGATGTTATTTGTTATTAAATCGTTCATGCTGCACTTGGATTCTCACTCAGCTTCATCCCTACTCACATGTGACAATTATGTCACAAAATGCGTCTTGGCAAGTATCCTAGTGAAACAGTCTATGGCTTGAGTGAATGCAGAGTCAAGATAGACAGTATAGTGTGTACAGTATCAGTATATTGGATCTGTGCATTGTTAGGTCGTAAAGTGACAGCAGCATATTATTTCTGCTACTGACAGTTTCTAATATTAAACAAAAAAGGACAAAGAACAAAATCACTCACTGCTCTTGACTGAATATCTTTTGAAACTTTAATAAGGATTTATCCTGGAGAGCCGCTTTTTAGTAGAAAATGTAATTGTAATTCTAATTGAAAGAGACACTGATACAGTTGTTTTTTTTTCATCTTTAATATTAATCATAACATATTCATCTAAATGCGGTGTCAGGATGTTCGTTAACAGTATAATGTGAGTATATCAGGGCCTTTACCAATTGACAGCACAGAATAAGTAAAGAACTGGGGTCCGTTCTTCGTACCTCGCTTAATACATCTGAGATTATTTGACAGATCCCAGATCTTTTAAACGTGATAACTGATGGCTAATTTGGTTCTTCAAACGAATTTTAAAATATCTGGATTAAATGATCTAAGATTACTGTGCATTCTTGTGTTCCCTGAAGAGGGCAGATGCATCAATACTCGAAACCACAATTAGCAATGCAGCGATTGGCTGGCGTCAAGACAGCAACGTAATGACATCATATAATTAAAAAAGCCACCTGGCAAAAAAACTTGACAAATTACACACAAAAAAAAACCCATGAATTTCTGGACCTTCATAAGGAAACAGCTAAACGACCAAACCAACATAAAATTATAATAGATAAATGATAAATGTAAAGGTATGGTGCTGAATGCAGGGTCTGAGACACTATTTTTTTAAGTTCAGGTTTTAGAAACGCTTCAATATGTTTTAGGAATCACAGCCTCACCCCTTATTTATAATGCACACGTCTGTGGCATTTAATTTATACAATTATTTTACATTTGATTACTTTTGTTGGGGTAACAGCTTAGGACCCAGGACCAGTAGTGAAAAATGAAGACCAAGAGTCAGGAGTTAGATTAATTAAAGAAAAATTTACTGAAGAATAGTTTGCAGTTTCATCATCAGAAGCCAGCTTTAAGTCTCACAAGGAGTTCGTAGGCCGCACTCCCTCTAACAGTCTCCCCGCCAGTCCAACCACGTCATTATTGTCATGTGGAATGATTCTGATTGGCTCTAACAACATGCACGTAAGCAACTTTCCACACGTAAACAGATAGGAGCACATATCACTAAAAATGCGTAGACTCATTGTCGCCCAGGCCAAGATTTAGATCGTCATGACCTCGGAGGTCGCAGAATGGCGTCTCCACGTCTCGTATCGTCTGCAGAAACCCCATCTCCAATACTGAACCTGCACAGATCATGCAACGCACACAAAAGCTCCAAAGAATAACAGCTTCCTCAAGGTTGAGAACATCTTAACTAACTATCAACAAGCACTTCCAAAACATGCTGATACTATATTTTAATACAGAAGTGAATTTATTCTTTTAATAAGAAAAGAACATAAAAGAGGTACATTTCTCTGAGTCCCCAAAAAGTCACGTAGACCTGTAACCTATTTAGACATGAGGTCACTTTAGGATGACATATAGCTCAACACATGCAGAGAGGGGTCTTTGCTCTCAGAGTGTTTTACACCCCAAGGACAGTTTCCTGTCAGCACGCCTTGACACAGACATCAGAGAAGTAACTGTAGAATGTGGATACAAAAGCACACAGCAAATATAATACTAAAATCACTCATTAAATATAGAGAGGTTATAGATGAACTGATTTATCAAATGTAGAAAATGGTTATTACTTGATTATCATTGATTCTTATTTTTTTAATATTGATCATAAAACCATTCTTGAAGGATATGTGTATAAAAGAAGAGACACAGGTATCTGACCTTCCCCATTACTTTATTCAATGTCTCTTCCTGAAAACTACTAAGTCAGTAGTTGCAATGCACTGAAAAAATGTACAACCATAAAAAGTAGCTTCGGAAAACAGGTAAATCCACTACACAGTATCTGTACATAAACATTACAAGAAAACAATCCCTGTGCTTTTGAAGTTAGAAATGACACAATAACACATACTGCTGCATTCTCCACCGGTAAAGTAAATACTGCTGTAGCAAAAGCAGTGTAATAGAGCTAATGGTAAGCTTGACTGTGGCTGCTATTTAAAATGTGTATATATAGGTGCATCTCAATAAATTAGAATGTCATGGAAAGTTCATTTATTTCAGTAATTCAACTTAAAAGGTTAAACTTAAATATTATATAGACTCATTACATGCAAAGTAAGATATTTCAAGCCTTTATTTGTTATAATGTTGATGATTATCGCTTACAGCTTATGAAACCCCCAAAATCAAAATCTCAGAAAATTAAAATATTGTGAAAAGGTTCAGTATTGTAGACTCAAAGTGTCACACTCTAATCAGCTAACTAATCCAGAACATCTGCACAGGGTTCCTGAGCCTATACATTGTCTCTCAGTCTGGTTCAGAATTCACAATCATGGGGAACTGACAGTTGTGCAGAAAACCATCATTGACACCTTCCACAAGGAGGGAAAGCCTCAAAAGGTAATTGCAAAAGAAGTTGGATGTTCTCAAAGTGCTGTATCAAAGCACATTAATAGAAAGTTAAGCGGAAGGGAACAGTGTGGAAGAAAAAGGTACACAAGCTGCAGGGATGACCGCTGTAGCGAATTAGCTCTGAGGGTAAATATGAATAATTATTCATAACTCCTTACGATTATTCATTATGATTAATTATGAATATTAAAATCAATTAAATATATTAACTTGACGTAGCTACATTAAAATTACAATCAATCAGTTCGTCCTATGGACGTTCAGTATTGATTATTAATTAATTCTTAGAAAAGGATATTTTTCATGGCTACAGAAAAAGGCTCTCTTTTTAAGGTCGGGAAATAGTCCCACCCTCTGGTGACAGGCTTGACCAATGAGATTGTTGGGATTTCCAAGCAGGAAATTCCTCTGGAGAGTTTTATTGCTCTTTGTTCCAAGCCTGAAATCGATGAGTCTGTGCTCAGGTATACTCTAATTAATGCAACAAACACATATTGCTTCGTACAAGGACATGACATACGTGGAAGTGTAAGTTATGAAGCGTGCATTAATTTGATAGGAGACATCACATATATGAGGTTAAATGAAATAGTCAATCGTTCATAGGACATGGATACATAGGGAATGCAATGATAGGGAACACATTACAAGAGAGTTATATGTGTACATATGATGTCCTGGGGTGCATGTTCATTTATAGACGATTTGTCTATAACTTGAGGCCACAATGTGTGTTTTCATGGTAACGGAAGATCCTTCTCTGTGGTCTTGGGGGAAGGTCTGTTATTCAGCACAAAGTATTTCAAACATATTTGTTAAATGTAACAGGCAATTAAGTCTGATTTTGCTCAATCACTACACCGCAGCCTGGAGAGGATTGTCAGGAAAAGGCCATTCAAATGTATGGGGGAGCTTCACAAGGAGTGGACTGTGGCTAGAGTTACTGCATCAAGAGCCACCACACACAGACGGATCCTGGACATCGGCTTCAAATGTCATCAGAAGCGTCTTTCCTCAGTGGTCCAGTCCTCTCTTATGATGAGAGCAAATTTTGCATCACATTTGGAAACCAAGGTCCCAGAGTCTGGAGGAAGAATGGAGAGGCACACAGTCCAAGATACTTGAAGTCCAGTGTGAAGTTTCCACAGTCTGTATTGGTCTGGGGAGCCGCATGTCATCGGCTGGTGTTGGTCCAATGTGCTTTATAAGTCCAGAGTCAATATACCCGTCGACCAGGACATTTTAGAGCACTTCATGCTTCCTTTGAGAGATAAGCTTTATGGAGATGCTGACTTCATTTTCCAGCAGGCCCACACTGCCAAAAAGTACCAAAACCTGGTTCAATGACCATGGGATTACTGTGCTTGATTGGCCAGCAAACTTGCCTGACCCGAACCCCATAGAGAATCCATGGGGCATTGCCAAAAGAAAGATGAGAGACACGAGACCGAACAATGCAGAAGAGCTGAAGGCTGCTGTTAAAGCATCCTGATCTTCCATAACACCTCAGCAATGCCACAGGCTGATAGCATCCATGCCATGCCGCATTGAGGCTGTAATTCATGCAAAAGGGGCCCAAACCAAGTACTGAGTACATATGCATGATTATACTTTTCAGAGGGCCAACATTTCTGTATTAAAAATCCTTTTTTTTATTGATTTCATGTCATATTTTAATTTCCTGAGATGTTGGGGGTTTCATAAGCTGTAAGCCATAATTATTAAAATTATAACAAATAAAGGCTTGAAATATCTCACTTTGCATGCAATGAGTTTATATGATATATTAGTTTCAACTTTTAAGTTGAATTACTGAAATAAATGAACTTTTCCATGACGTGTATATATATATATATATATATATATATATATATATACTCTCTTGCATATAGAGATGTACAAACACAACGAGATCAGTGAGATCCAAACATCTTTCTCCAAACCAGGAAAAAATCCACTTCCTTTTGTGAACAGAACATTTTTCCCTCCTATTATATTTTTAAAGTTGTTATCTGTCATGGTCACACACATTTCATTATCTGTTTATCTTTGTAATCGGGTCATTGCAGCTCAGTCGCTGGTGTAATGTGCTGGTAATCTGCAGGTTGTGAGTTTGTGTTCCAGAAAATTCTGCGCTGCCCTTGAGCAAACCTCTTAACACAATTCACAGCCCAGCTGTTGCTACCAGATAGATCTTACACTCATGTTTGCTTAATCACACCATGGTCATATACAAATTGGAATATGCATGGGAATTGTTAAATGTTTTATCTTTATGTTGCAGATAAATATCTGGGGAACATGTTGCTAAGTTACGGACAGGTCCTTAGCGTGTCATTTACGGCTGAGCTGGAGGAACTCTTGCCCAGAAGTGTGACCGTGATGCTGGAGGGCTCTGGAATATTGGTTTCTGCTGATTTGTACTCTAAACAGAATGATTATTCCTCACTGAAGAAGACACCCATCAACACCTTCACTCTCAGGTGCGTGTACATGTGCATGTGCGTGTATGCGTGCATGTTTGTGCGTGTGTGTGCATGCGTGTGTTCCCCACTATTCACTCACATGAGGCCAGATTATTAGTATTCAAACTTAAATATTTTCAAGTTTGAGCAATAATTTCAGGCACAAAATGATTATACAATTCTAGATTTATCACAGAACTTAGATTCATGGTTATAAATATATTGTGGTTGTTCCCATGGAAGTGTAATAGTTATAATTTCTTCTTGCAGCACCACTAAAAGCTGGAGATTACAGCAATTACTACACCGTTTTCCACCATTTTCATTTAGCGCTGACAACTTGTGAATTAATCACCAAAAAAAGAATGTTAATACCAGGTGGAAACAGGGCCATGCTATAGGGAAAATATGTTTGGATTTCTTAAAATATTTGCTCTTTTGTATTTTCGGAGAAAGGTATTTTCAGTTCCCTTTCAGTCGGTCACGTTCGACGTACGTCGGAACTGACCGACGAATTGGGATCTGATCTCAGAGACCAATCTACTTCGAGTGTGTTAAAAACGAGCCAATGGAGATTGGCAAGCGATTCACGCATTCCACGCAACGCCCCGCAGCGCGGGTATAAATAAGGAAGTGGAATGCTTGATCATTGCTTTTTTACTTCGGAGCCGAACAGTGAATGTTTCCTGTTTCTACGAAGAGTGTAAACGACGAGTCTCGTGAGAGGAATGACTGCTGCTTCCAGTGTGGGTGTGACGGCGCGTCTCAGCGGGTGGCTGCTTCAACGGAGATCAAGGAGTTGGTTCGCTGGCCGTTTACGTTTTTGAGTGCACACACAGGCTTGCACCTTTGTACTGTGTGGTGCCGCGGTCATCTCCCTGAGTGCTTCAACACATAAAAAGAGCAGTTTTCCTTTCTAAAAGAGCAACACGGTTTGACCCTGCGTCTTTTTCAAGATGTCATTCAAACCGTGTGTTTCTGGATGCGGATGTTTCCTGTCCTCATTTGACGACCACGAACTCTCTCACATATAAACATGTGAGATTGCGTTCGTGGATGATCCATGCTCTCTCAGGGGAGCATGGTCACGTCGACGCGTTGTTCGTCTTAAGCCTTTCTCGTAAGGGCTTGAGCGTTCATCGCGCTGTGTGCCGTCGGGCGCCGGCTGACAGCGGGGGTTGCCACGGCAACCCAGCACGTCACTCGGCGCTAGAGATGCGCGGTTGAGACTATGAAACCTCAAACGGGGTTGAGTCCCTTTGCCTATTCCCCGATCTAGTTTCTTTTCTTGCAAAATCCAGAAAAGGGCTACCCTCGGCTAATAAGCCTTGGTGACCTGAGGATTACAGTGGTGCTTCCCCACCGGGTACATTTCCGTGGGCCCCCACTCCTCTATCGCATCACAAGCATGCTGAGACTGTGTTTGTGGGTGGTTCATGTTCTCTCATGAGGACATGACCACGTCGGTGCGGTGTTCGTCTTACCTTTTCATAGGGCTTGAACATTCAGCGCACCGTGTGCCGTCGAGTTTGACGGCCACGTTCACTGTCTCACATGCCTGCTGGTAGCCTACAGATGGGATTGCTGGTCCTTTTAAAAAACAAGGGGACCTAGTGTTTCATTTGTGGCTCTGGCAGAGGACAGATGTCAATTGCTGCAGCGGAGAGATGGCTGTTATGCGCTGGAAATGATGATGCTGAGTTTCCCACTATAATAGTGTGTGCTCTTGCTGAATCAGATTCAGAGTTGACAGCCATGATTTAGTGGTGTAGTGCAACACTTAAATCGCCTTGCCTACCCCCGTGCCTTTTTCCCCGGATGGGCATTGGAAAAATTAGCAGTAAGGAACTATTTGGTGTCAAAATATGGAACACCAAAAGGGCCAAAATCTGTATAAATTTTTCCCTCTCTCACTACCCTCTGTCCTGCATGCACGAGGGTAGTCCCGACCCAGGGGTTATGCAGGAACTGCGTGCGCTCCCTGGGTCAGGCAATGTCCACACTAGTGGTCCAGGAACCTAGGGCTAAACCTGGCAGATATGCATGAGTCCGACTAAGTTCGGTTCCTCAACGCCCCTGTCTGTCAGGCTGGCCTCTTCAGCGACGCCGTCGATAACTCTGCCCAGCAGTTCTCGATGGCCCAGAAGCAGACAGAGACGGTTTAAAAAAAAAAAAAAAAAAAACATCCTAATTCGAAAAAGGCGCCTCTGCCTGCTTGTCGCTGAGGGCACCCCCCCTGCGTCCTCCTCCACCCCTGCGAAACCCAGGCAGCAGCCTCCATCTGGGAAGCAGGGTGCCGGATGTAAGGGAGGCACCCACCCGCTCAGGGCTTTGCTAGTCTACAAGCAAGCGTAAGGGCAAGCGGCCCTGAGACGGGCAGCCCAGGGAGAACAGGAGCTGCTCCGAGGGAGTGGGTGGAGGAGGACTGGGGGGCCCCGACTGGTGTCTCTGCACCCACATTTTCAGAGCAGTTTCCTCTCTCCCTGGGCACCAAGAGGGCCAGGTTGGCAGTGTGCGACGCCCCCGGGCCTTGCCACTCCTTTCCTCCCCTCCGCTCGCCAGGGGGCAGCAGTGTGGGCACCGAGAACGCCCCCGGGCCTTCTCACCCACACTCTGCCCAACCCTGGAATACTCAGACAACCCTCCGGGCCGCCTCCGGGCCACCTCCGGGCCTCCCAAGTCGGGTCTGTCTATTCCGCCTCGCTGCTCCACCCCGGGTACGTCTGTGGTGCTGTTGGTCCCGCTTGTGCGGTCTCTGGGGGCTTGGCTACAGCTCCCCAGACCGTCTCGCTGACTCATCCGTACCATCAGACTCGGCTACGCGATTCAGTTCGCTCGCCGGCCTCCCAAGTACAAGGGCATCCTCTTCACCTCTGTGCGAAGCAGCGATGCTCAGGTCTTGCGGTCAGAGATCGATGTCCTACTGGCGAAGGACGCGGTCGAGCTGGTTCCTCCAGCTGATATGAAGGTGGGGTTCTACAGCCCCTACTTCATTGTACCCAAGAAAGGTGGTGGGTTACAGCCAATCTTGGACCTGCGTATCCTGAATCGGGCCCTGCACAAGCTCCCGTTCCGGATGCTAACGCAGAAACGTGTATTAACGCATTTTCGAATGCATCCGTCCCCAAGATTGGTTTGCAGCGATCGACCTGAAGGATGCGTACTTTCATGTCTCTATCCTTCCTCGACACAGACCGTTCCTACGCTTTGCGTTCGAGGGGAAGGCATATCAGTACAAAGTCCTGCCCTTCGGGCTGTCCATGTCGCCTCGCGTCTTCACGAAAGTCGCAGAGGCAGCCATTGTTCCGCTCAGAGAACGCAGCGTTCGCATCCACAGCTATCTCGACGACTGGCTCATACTCGCCGAATCTCGGAAGCAGTTGTGCGAACACAGGGACATGGTGCTCAGTCACCTCAGCCTGTTGGGCCTTCGGGTCAACCGAGAGAAGAGCAAACTCTGTCCCACTCAGAGGATCTCTTATCTTGGTATGGAGCTGGATTCGGTCAGTCAGACCGCGTGCCTCACGGAAGAGCGGGTCCAGTCGGTGTTGAACTGCTTGAATTCATTCAAAGGAAGGACAGCGGTCCCACTGAAATTTTTTCAGAGGCTCCTGGGGCATATGGCATCTGCAGCCATGGTAACGCCGCTCGGATTGCTTCATATGAGACCGCTTCAACACTGGCTTCATGGCCCGAGTCCCGAGGTGGGCATGGCAGAGCGGCCAGTACCGGGTCCCAGTCACTCCTTACTGCCGCCAAACTTTCAGCCCGTGGTCCGACACTTCGTTTCTCCGGGCCGGGGTGCCCTTAGAACAAGTGTCCAGGCATGCTGTGCTCTTCACGGATGCCTCTTCCATGGGTTGGGGGGCCACGTACAACGGGCATGCAGTTTCAGGTCTGTGGACGGGACCTCAATTGCATTGGCATATCAATTGCCTCGAGTTGTTAGCAGTACACTTGGCACTGCGCTGCCTCAAGGGGCCGCTACGTGGCAAGCATGTACTGGTCCGTACGGACAACATTGCAGCCGTTGCATACATCAACCGTCAGGGTGGTCTACGCTCCCGTTGCATGTTCCAACTCGCCCGCCACCTCCTCCTTTAGAGTCAGAAGCATCTGAGGTCGCTTAGTGCCATTTATGTCCCAGATGCGCTCAACCGGACAGCCGACGAGCTCTCACGGCAGCTGCACCTCCGGGAGAGTGGCGACTCCATCCCCAGGCGGTCCAGCTGATATGGGACCTCTTCGGAGCCACACAGGTAGACCTGTTTGCCTCTCCGGACTCGACCCATTGCCAGTGGTACTATTCCCTGACTGGGGGCACCCTCGGCACAGATGCACTGGCGCACAGCTGGCCCCGGGACCTGCGCAAATATGCGTTTCCCCCAGTGAGCCTTCTTTCACAGACCCTGTGCAAGGTCAGGGAGGATGAGGAGCAGTCTTGTTAGTTTCGCCCTACTGGCCCAACCGGACCTGGTTCCCAGAACTAACTCTCCTTGTGACAGCCCCTCCTTGGCCGATTCCCCTGAGGAGGGACCTTCTTTCTCAGGGACGGGGCACTCTATGGCACCCACGTCCAGACCTCTGGAAACTCCATGTCTGGTCCCTGGGCGGGACGCGAAGGTTCTAGGTGGTCTACCACAGGCAGTGGTGGACACCATCTCTTCTGCTAGAGCCCCCTCTACGAGGTGCCTCTACGCTTTGAAGTGGAACCTGTTCGTAGAATGGTGTTCTTCCCACCGGGAAGACCCCCGAAGGTGTTTGGTTAGTGTCGTGCTTTCTTTCCTGCAAGATGGGCTGGAGCGAAGGCTGTCTCCCACCACCCTCAAAGTGTATGTCGCAGCAATAGCGGTGTATCACGATGCAGTCGAAGGTAAGTCCTTGGGGAAGCACGACCTAATCGTCAGGTTCCTCAGAGGTGCGAGGAGGCTAAATCCTCCTTGTCCAAACTCGTTACCCTCTTGGGACTTGGCTCTAGTGCTTAGAGCACTTCAGAGCCCTCCCTTTGAGCCTTTGCAGTCGGTGGAGCTTAAAATCCTGTCAATGAAGACAGTGCTTCTGACGGCATTGGCTTCCATCAAGAGGGTAGGGGACCTGCATGCACTTTCGGTCAACGAATCGTGCCTAGAATTCAGGATACGTGCCCAAGGTTCCTACCACTCCCTTCCGGGACCAGGTAGTGAACCTGCAATCGCTGCCTTCGGAGGAGGCAGACCCAGCCCTGGCTTTATGTCCCGTCCGCGCTCTTCGCGCTTACGTTGACCGGACTCAAAGCTTTCGGACCTCAGAGCAACTCTTCGTCTGTTACGGAGGCCAGCAGAAGGGAAAGGCTGTCTCCAAGCAGAGGTTAGCCCACTGGATAGTGGATGCTATCGTCTTGGCTTACCAGTCCCAAGACGTGCCTTGCCCGTTTGGGTTGCGAGCACACTCAACAAGGAGTGTTGCTTCCTCCTGGGTGCTGGCTCTATATGTAGAGCTGCGGGCTGGGCGACACCTAACACATTCGCTAGATTCTATAGCCTCCGTGTAGAGCCAGTATCTTCCCGCATCCTCGCCCCTAGGGGCCAGTAGCGCTAAGTGCCCGCTCTAAGTCTCGGCTTGCAACGCCACTCCCGCCCTCTGGGCCGGATACGTGCGTCTATTGTCTCCAGTTGTGTTCCCCTGAAACGGCTATCCCTGTCGAGCTCCTCCGTCACCCCTGCGGTGCCAGACATTGCAGCCGTCTGACGCCAGGCCTGCACCCGTATGCTTGCGAAAAGTGTGTGTAGGCTGGGTTCCATATGTAGCGGTTCCCTCACGGCAACTCTATATGTGTATTCTTCCACGGTACCTGCTACCCTACTTGGCTAGCCCTGTGTCTTTCCCTTGACAGAGCCCGCTCTGTCGTCTCTGGGCATGTTCTTTCCCCCCTGGAACCAGGCTGGAATCACCCCAGAGACTGCCATATGTTACACTACCCTGCCAGGTTAGTCCTTATGTGTATTCCGCCACCAATCCTTCCACTGAAGGACGTGGCTCCGCAGCGTACCATCTCCCGAGACGGGCACGCTTTCCCAGCGTTATCCAATAGTCACACTGGGTGGGTCTTGCAGAAACAGCAGTGACTGACCTCCCTGCTTGGAGCCCTGACTTCCGTACCATCTAAGACGGTCCAGTGCGCTCAAGCAGGACGCTGGAAGGGCCAGCGCCCTGGCGTTTTGGTAGGGATCCCAATTCGTCTGTCAGTTCCGACATACGTCAAACGTGACCAACTGAAAGGCTTCCACTAGGGGGCCTAGTCACTAGTTCGGCTCCTCAGCAGAAAAAAAAAAGCAATGATCAAGCATTCCACTTCCTTATTTATGCCTGTGCTGCGGGGCGGTGCGTGGAATGCGCGAATCGCATGCCAATCTCCATTGGCTCGTTTTTAACACACTCGAAGTAGATTGGTCTCTGAAATCAGATCCCAATTCGTCGGTCAGTTCCGACGTACGTCTCCGTTCCCTCCTTCAGGGAACGAGGGTTACATGCGTAACCGAGACGTTTTCAATGGCAGACTGAAACATTTGTCCATTGAGACCACATGGCTTATTATCAAGTATTTTTTGATACTTGTAATTGTGTGAATAACATGAATAAACATTAAAAAAGCAATTGTGTTTGTGTGTTTCAGCATGACACTTTTACTTGGAAGTGTTTTCTGCTAACCTGGAGGTTTTTTGTTTGTGACAGCTTTTTAATTTTGCATGTATTGTTTTGACTGGTACTTATACCAGAGTGGCAAGAAACTGGATATATTTTCCCATGACTCATTCATACAGAGACATTCCTTAGTGCATTGACTTAAATTGACTAGACCTAGTGTGCCTTAATGAAGAGCCTCATTTTTACATAAAATAAAGTCTAAGGAACAATGTTTTCTCTAGAAAAACACTAGTTATTATAGCAGGCACAGTCACATTTCTAACTATTATGTTTCTGCTTGCTGGTTTCCAGGTTAACAGAAAAGAATGTAAATCCATCTGTAGCCCCGTTTGAGTTTCTCCGAATGCTTTACAATCTAACTGCTCTACACATCAGCAATGCAGGGGGCCAGAACTGTAAGTCATTGTTTATATATGTGTGCAAATTTGTAGGCAAACATGACATTAAACTGAAATGCAAACGAAAAGAAAAGACTAAAAGAAACTGATTTAAAACAGCAAAAGGAACAAGCATTTTAAACTTGGCAGTATGTACTGTAATCAGATTGATTAGAAGTCTAGAGAAGCCTTTAACTTTGGTCACGCCTTGAAAAAGGGCATCATTGAGAGATGTGCATGTACCTAATCATCTTTCCAAGTAGAAAGTATCACATAGTGGAATACACAGTGTAGCTGGGTGTAATAACGTTTTTTGTTTTTCATTCTGGAAAATGTTCAACAGTAGCTAATGAAAAGCAATGTCATGAGTGTATTGCATTTAGCATTGCTCCTGTGTAATGACTGTGCATAGGTTTGTGGTTTGACATTTATCATCTTTATTTTTAGTTCGTTTTCAAGGGTTAAGAGAGGTGCCAAGAAAATTTCACCTGTTGTTGTTGTTGTTGTTGTTGTTGTTGTTGTTGTTGTTGTTCTTCTTCTTCTTCTTCTTCTTCTTCTTCTTCTTCTTCTTCTTCTTCTTCTTCTTCTTCTTCTTCTTCTTGTTCTTGTTCTTGTTCTTGTTCTTGTTCTTGTTCTTGTTCTTCTTGTTCTTGTTCTTGTTCTTGTTCTTGTTCTTCTCGTTCTTGTTCTTCTCGTTATTCTTCTTCTTCTTCTTGTACTTCTTGTTCTTGTTGTTCTTCTTGTACTTATTGTTCTTGTTGTTCTTCTTGTACTTATTGTTCTTGTTGTTCTTCTTGTACTTATTGTTCTTGTTCTTATTATTGTTCTTATTATTATTAGTAGTAGTAGTAGTATAAGTAGTAGTAGTAGTAGTAGTATTGTTAGTAGTATTATTATCATTGACAATAATAATGTTCTTATAAAAAATAATTTAAAAAAATATAGAGAGAATCTACAGTTCGCTTCTCAAGGCACTTAACATAAATAATAATAGTAATTGTTTTTGTTAAAAAGAAATAAATTCATTTTGGTGTTGGTGTTGTTGTTGTTGTTTATTAAATATAATTCTAAATGTCAATATAGTGCCTACATGTTTAACTTCTATATATTTAATAAATAAATAATATCAGATAATAACTAAAACAGACACAATAAAACTCCTCCCATTTAAATATATAAAGTACATTTTCAGACAGGAGCAGAACAGAAAGCAACATACATCTTCACTCAGGAAAAAGTTAGGAGCTGTAGAAAAAGAGAAAATTACTATAAGAAACCTAAACTGCATATATACCTGCCAAGCTGCACTTGCAAATAAATTAAGAATGAATACTGCAGTATTTTAATCTGAGACAAACATTTAACTCTGTATGATTCTACGGGAACACTACTGTGAAATTACTTTCTCTCTCACACACTCTCTGTCTCTCTCACGTCTGATTTCTTCATCAAAGGAAGTAAATTACAGCTTACCAAAGAGCATAATTATTCCTCTACCTAATATTTCCTCTCATTGATCCTTGGAGACTGGTGTGCTGAAATACGTGCATCTATTTGTACTGTTCTCCCTTTCTTCTACATTGTACACGTGATAATCAGTTTATGTAAATGAACACACATAAACATTGGTCTTCCTGACCATGTCCTGATATAAAAGTAGAGATGACACGATTCCAAGACCCTGGAGAAAGAGAGAGTTGAGGAGAGGGAAACTTGATCTGTGTACAGCCTCCCTCTATCACTATTTATTAGGCGGTATGGATCCCTGAGAGAAACAAAGACCCACTCACCTTCACCATGTTACACCTCTCCCCACTCAGCCCTTATTGATTAATTCATTCCTTGTTCATTTATTCATACGGTGATCAAAGATTCTATCTGCTTGCACCCAGTACTCCTGATGTCTGTCTGTGTGTAAGCAAAGGTGAGAGAGAGGCAGAGGGGAGCTTTAGCAGGCAAGCTATGCAAGCTACATCGTGAGGGCAATTACAAGTGGACGGGTCACTGTGATTTCACATTCGCTGTAGCTCCATGTTGGAATGCTCTTCCCAAATCCATCAGAACAGCTAAAACCTTCTTTACCTTCAAAGAGAGAGAGAGAAAAAACACAACTCTTCCACATTTCTTCTGGAATCTTAATGAATAGAAGGTTAAAAAAACAACAACATTTATTTGAATTATTTTTGTTCCCATGTAAAAAATAAAAATACTATCTTAAATTTAATTAAGAGCCCTTGCTGAAAAAATTACTTAATTTCTTAACAAAAATCTTTCTGACACAAAACTTTGGAATGGTAGTCTTAGTGTACTTTTGTGTACTTAATTTATCTATTTATTTTGTAATCTATAAGTAGGTAATATATATACACTCCCCTAAAGGATTATTAGGAACACCTGTTCAATTTCTCATTAATGCAATTATCTAATCAACCAATCACATGGCAGCTGCTTCAATGCATTTAGGGGTGTGGTCCTGGTCAAGACAATCTCCTGAACTCCAAACTGAATGTCAGAATGGGAAAGAAAGGTGATTTAACCCTTTAGACGCCAGAGGTTTTTTTCCTAAAATGTTTGATTTTGACATCTTAATTTCAAAAGTATATATCTTAAAAGTGATAAAAGATAGAGACTTTCTGTAAATTAGAGAAATATTAAGGATGACCCAAAGTTTATGTAGGGATTACATTTTCCCATCTAATTTACATATTATGACGTCATATGGTGGTGGCCATCTTAGATTATAGAATTTTCATGAAAGGTCACATGTTTAAATGATAAAATGCAGTACTTCTTTCCCCCCAAAATGTCCCTCACCTTCTGTATGCTATATTGCACAATACTGAATGCTCAGGTAAATAGTAAATAGTAAACAAACTGTGTAAATCATTACTAATAAATGGTAGAAACAAACCGAATGCCTGTAGCGGTTGGCCTTTTGCTGTAGAGATTTTCCATTTACTACATACAGTAGGCACTCTGATTCCATGTATGGGGCACATATATATTATTCATATGACACAAACACAAGTAGATAAGACCTGTTTAGTTCAAAAGCTCACTCGCCACAGCAAGGCACAGATCATGAGTGAGATGACGAGACAAGACGAGAGACAGACGATCTCAAATCCCAAATTGATGACTGGGCGGATTTTGAATAGCCTGTCATACCCTGGCTAACCCCTGTCAACACACTCCTCATTATTGGTGAAGTGAAGGAAAGAACTGAACAGAACTGCTTGTGGTCTCAGCCAACCCCGCACTTCATCATAATCTCTCCATTCAGCTAGGATCTGCAACCATTACTCCGTCCAGGACAGCCAGGAATCTTGGAGTTGTGATTGATGATCAGCTAAAATTCACTGACCACCTTACTGCAACAGCCCGGTCCTGCAGATTTGCATTATACAACATTAGGAAGATTAGACCCTTCCTATCAGAGCAGACCACACAACACCTGGTCCAAGCTCTTGTTCTCTCCAGACTGGACTACTGTAATGCTCTTCTAGCGGGTCTTCCGGCATGCACTATCAAACCCTTGCAACTGATCCAGAACGCAGCGGCGAGGGTGATCTTTAACGAGCCAAAGAGAGCGCACATCACGCCTCTCTTCATCAGTCTCCACTGGCTGCCAATAGCCGCTCGCATCAAATTCAAGACACTGGTGCTCGCCTTCAAAGCAACCACTGGCTCTGCACCAATATACCTAAACTCGCTTGTTCAGACTTACACACCCTCCAGGAGCTTACGTTCTGCCAGTGAACGACGCCTTGTGGTGCCATACCAAAGAGGCATGAAATCACTCTCACTGACCTTTTCCTGGACCGCCCCCACCTGGTGGAATGACCTGCCTATCTCAATTCGAGCAGCCGACGCTGTAGCCATTTTCAAAAAACAGCTAAAGACACGTCTTTTCCAGCAGCACCTGACCAATCAAGAATAGCACTTAACATTCTATTCATTTTATGTCTGTCTAATTAAAAAAAAAAAAAAAAACCTGTCCTGTGTGTTCTGTGTTAGATTAACTGAGACTTGTTACAGCACTTGCATACTGTAGCCTTTGACTGTTCTAGTTGCTTCTATTGCTCTCATTTGTAAGTCGCTTTGGATAAAAGCGTCTGCTAAATGACTAAATGTAAGGAAAGACAAAATAATTTCAAATCTATTCCTGAACATCATATTGCCAAATCCAGGTGTTGCTGTTGGCCAATATTCGGCCCAATAATCCTCCAACTCTGACTTCTCTACCAGACCCATACTCAAATGCAGAGAAAAGAAGGCTTTCATTTCACTGACAGTTACGTCAGACCATTGATGAAATCTGGACTGTGGCTGGAGTTAATGGGAGGCTAAAAACTCATGGGCGTAGCGATTTGTCTCATTTACAAGCAAATTCCAGAAATCATCAGAGAGAAAGAGTGATAGAAAATCTAGGGGCGAATTGGCATTGGAGAGTTCTCTTTCCCCCAGATATCCAATTGGCTGATCAAAGGGCATGATCCAACTTTGGTACTCATCCTCATTGACCAAATACTCAAAGCCGGCATTCCCATTAGCTTGCGATAGACTATGCATAAAAGCCTTATAGCCTTAATTATTGGGCATGTTTAAATGCCAAAGCCTACCAGAGCATTGTTTCTGACCATGTCCATCCCTTTATGACCACCATGTACCCATCATCTGATGGCTACTTCCAGCAGGATAATTCACCATGTCACAAAGCTCGAATCATGTCAAATTGGTTTCATGAACATGACAATGAGTTCACTGTACTAAAATGGCCCCCACAGTCACCAGATCTCAACCCAATAGAGCATCTTTGGGATGTGGTGGAACAGGAGCTTCATGCCCTGGATGTGCATCCCACAAATCTCCATCAACTGCAAGATGCTATCCTATCAATATGGATTTGTGAGATGCTCTATTGGGTTGAAATCTGGTGATTGTGGGGGCCATTTTAGTACAGTGAACTCATTGTTATTTTCAAGAAACCAATTTGAAATGATTCGAGCTTTGTGACATGGTGCATTATCCTGCTGGAAGTAGCCATCAGAGGATGGGTACATGGTGGTCATAAAGGGATGGACATGGTCAGAAACAATGCTCAGGTAGGCTGTGGCATTTAAACGATGCCCAATTGGCACTAAGGGGCCTAAAGTGTGCCAAGAACATCCCCCACACCATTACACCACCACCAGCCTGCACAGTGGTAACAAGGCATGATGGATCCATGTTCTCATTCTGTTTACGCCAAATTCTGACTCTACCATCTGAATGTCTCGACAGAAATCGAGACTCATCAGACCAGGCAACATTTTTCCAGTCTTCAACTGTCCAATTTTGGTGAGCTTGTGCAAATTGTAGCCTCTTTTTCCTATTTGTAGTGGAGATGAGTGGTACCCGGTGGGGTCTTCTGCTGTTGTGGCCCATGCGCCTCAAGGTTGTGCGTGTTGTGGCTTCACAAATGCTTTGCTGCATACCTCGGTTGTAACGAGTGGTTATTTCAGTCAAGTTATTTCAGCTTGAATCATTCTCCTCTGACCTCTAGCATCAACAAGGCATTTTCGCTCACAGGACTGCCGCATACTGGATGTTTTTCCATTTTCACACCATTCTTTGTAAACCCTAGAAATGGTTGTGCGTGAAAATCCCAGTAATTGAGCAGATTGTGAAATACTCAGACCGGCCCATCTGGCACCAACAACCATGCCACGCTCAAAATTGCTTAAATCACCTTTCTTTCCCATTCTGACATTGAGTTTGGAGTTCAGGAGATTGTCTTGACCAGGACCACACCCCTAAATGCATTGAAGCAACTGCCATGTGATTGGTTGATTAGATAATTGCATTAATGAGAAATTGAACAGGTGTTCCTAATAATCCTTTAGGTGAGTGTGTATATATATATATATATATATATATATATATATATATATATATATATATATACATTTTTATTTTATTTATTTTTTCTTTCTTGTTTACAGACACCTCTCAACTCTGCAGGGTAACCCTTGAAACTGCAGTCCAGACAACCTACTATCCTGATGTGATTCCACATGCTCCGTGGGTGGAGGTGTGTACTTGTCCCAAAGGATTCATAGGGCTGTTCTGTGAACTCTGTGCTCCTGGATTCACCAGAGAGACCCCTAATGGTGGACCCTTCTCCTCATGTGTACCTTGCAACTGCAATCAACATGGGACCTGCCATCCTGAGACAGGTTGGGAGTGTGTTTGTTTATTAGCATGCAGTCTATACACAGCTTTCATGCATGAGATGTCTTCCAATGATACATCATATACTGTTTCCACACCAAGTTGGTTGTGGCAGCCATCTTGGTATTGCCTCCGAGCATATATTTTCTAGACACCAGTAGCGACTCCTGACCGTAAATTGGGGTAGCGTCTTAGCGGTAGTTTATGATAAACATTTTGTAACCTTTATATTCTAATTGCTGAACACATGCAGACACATGTTTGACAGAGGTCTAATGTTTAATGTCGATTGACAGGCACACATAGAATGCTATCTTATTGCCTTTATGTAGTATTTATTGCATCTGAATATTGTTTTAGAATGTTACAATGTGTGGAGGAATTCCACCAAGGAAAAGAAAGTTGTTTCTATTCACAGGACAAACATAAAACAAACAAAACAGGGCTATTCAGATTTAGTACCTTTAAACTTGCATTCATTTGATACGAAGAACAGACATGCTAAATAGTTATTGACCTGATGCAGACTAATTGTGACCCTGGACCACAAAACCAGTCATGAAGGTCAATTCTTTGAAAATGCGATTTATACATATTTGGCTAAGATACAACTATTTGAAAATATGAGATCTGAAAGTGCAAAAAAAAAAAAAAAAAATTCAAAATATTGAGAAAACAGGCTTTAAAGTCTAACTAACAATAATACATTTTTTATATATTTACAGTAGGAAATTTACCCGTGCTACTTATGACTGGTTTTGTGGTTCAGAGTTACATATACAGTACACATAGCTGAAGAGGATTGATATAGTGAGGTTTATGTAAGGTAACGTGAAAATAAGCGGGACAGTCTGAAATCACCACAAATTTTCACTACAAAATTGTGAGGCGCTGTAGCTGGGGAGGACTCAGGCACTCTCTGAATCAGGCTGGTATCAACATACATGCCTGCCAAAGCCATGTGCTAAATTTGAATGTATCCTGCTCACTTTACGACTTAAAAGAGGAGAGGTGGTGGTCCAGTGGGTTAAACCACTGAACTGATATGCAGAAGGTTGCTGGTTCGATCCCAGTGGTCGATCCCTTGAGCAAGGCACTTTACTCCATGTTGCTCCAGAGGGATTGTCCCTGTAATAAGGGCACTGTAAGTCGCTTTGGATAAAAGCATCTGTAAATGTAAATGTAAAATAGTCCAGAAAATCTGAAAAGATTTTTTTCAGAATGCTGAACACATTTACAATTTATTATTGATTCAGTTTAAATAGAGGTATATTTTGCATGAATATTTTGCAGACGAGCCACGGCTGGTAGATAGTACACTAACAATCACAAATTTTAAACACATTTTTGTTGTTGTTATTGTTGTTGTTATTTCTTTTGTTTTTAAAGAAATTGGCACTTATTTATCCAGGATGATCATTTCTAATCATTTATCATGCAAGTGTCAGGTATGGCTTTTTCTTTGAGCTCTTTCTAAAGGCCAGCAGCATCTTCTTTTGACTTTGGCAGATAAAGCTGGTGGTTAGTGTGTGCTGTTCAATGAAGCTTCAAGCACCAGGGATCTCTACAGACTCTCTCCTTTGTTGTGCATGCTGGCTGTCCACATCTCCCCCTGTCTTGGTTAGTTCATGGTTGCTTTGTTCTTGTGTACAGAATAGCCTTCATCTCACAAAAGAACACTATAATAATGACATGAGAAAATGTGTTTGTGTTGGGCCATTTATAAGACCGAAATTTCACTTGAAAATGTACAGTGACTTACAAGAAAGGCATGTGTATTCACTACTTTAACAAGTGAAAAAGACATGGTTCTGCTGTTTCCACAGTTCATTAAGCAGCACAGCCATTTTCAAATGTGCTAATAATAAGAAAAGACTCTTGAATACCAAATCAGCACATTAGAATGATTTCTTAATGATTATATAGCACAAGCTTTTCATAGTAGACTGGAGTAATGAGTGCTGGAAATGGGGCTTTGCAATCATTGCTCTCATTGATTTCTCAATGTTTAGTGGTCTCTTAATGTTTTCCAGAGCTGTGTATATATATATATATATATATATATATATATATATATATATAGAGAGAGAGAGAGAGAGAGAGAGAGAGAGAGAGAGAGAGAGAGAGAGAGAGAGAGAGAGAGAGAGAGAGAGAGAGAGAGAGAGAGAGAGAGAGAGAGAGAGAGAGAGAGAGAGAGAGAGAGAGAGAGAGAGAGAGAGAGAGAGAGAGAGAGAGAGAGAGAGAGAGAGAGAGAGAGAGAGAGAGAGAGAGAGAGAGAGAGAGAGAGAGACATGTTTATTTTTTTATTTAACCTTTGTTTAACCAGATAAAATCAGTTGAGAACAAGTTCTCATTTACAACTGCGACCTGGCCAAGACAAAGCAAAACAGTGCGATGAAAACAAACAACACAGAGATACACATAGAAATAAATAAACCTAAATAAATATTAATTTAACCTAAAATATAATTAATAAACCAATCCATATACACACAAAAAAAAAGACAAATAAAAAATAAAAAGTACACAATAAACGGTAATATAGACACAAGTTATTTATTTTATTATTTTATAAAAAATTTGAGGCTGGTATAATATTTTTTTTTATGTTTTTGAAAGAAGTATCTTATGCTCAACAAGCCTGCATTTATTTGATTAAAAATACAATACTATTTGAATATATTTTAAACTGCAATTTATTACTGGCATGGCAAACAGCTCTCAGAATCATCTAAATGTTGATTTGTTTCTCAAGAAACATTTCTTATTATTATCAATAATGTTGAAAAAAGTTGTGCTTTGATCTTTGAAAGATCAAAACGATAGCATTTATTTGAAATATAAATCTTTTGTAACATTACAAATGCCTTTACTGTCACATTTGACACATCAACTGAATGCATCCTTGCTAAATAAAAGTAATAATTCCTTTCTTTCTTTCAAACAAAAACATAATGACCCCAAACTTTTGAATTAGCGTATTTAAGAATATGTAGAAATCGAACATTTATTTTAAAGAGTAACAATTTTAAACTGTAAAGTTTTTGATTGTATTTTGATTAATTCAATTCTACGTTTGGTGAACAGAAGGATGAATTTCTTTCAAAAACAATATCTTTAGTGTTTCAAACTTCAATTTTTTTTGAATGGTTGTATTCAGACGTACAAGTACAGCCCCTATCTCTTCTAGATAAAACATAAAAACAGGCAATCCCTCTCAAAAACATGATTTGCTCTTTTATCTAAAATGTAGAACTTCTATTCCTACAGCCACCATATAGACTGCTGCAATTTCTCCCATTCATTTAAGTGGTCCGCTTATACTGTCTCGGACTAGAGCCTTCCAAATACATTTTTATACCTCCAGCACAATCACTCAAATGTTCCTCTCACAATCCTCTTCTTGTTCCTGTCATTTTCTGTACTGCTTCCCCTTGTTCCTCTCTCACTTTTCTCATTTCTCCTCTTGTTCTTTCCGTGACCCTATTAGCAGCTAGAATGGCAGGCTGTCTTTCTGTACAGGGTAGATAGAGTTCACGCTCACTACTCTTCCCTCTATTAGACCTGCGAGCCAGCCACCGACTAATTAATTGAAATGTCGATTGCACAACAAAGAGTGTTTATTTGTGTCTGTCTCCTTTCAGCGATGACTCCTGGCATGGATTTGAACGTTTGTCCTTCCATCTTTTTTTTCTCTCACTCTGTCTGTGTCTCTTTCTTTCACACTGATGAGTAATTTCACTCTCTTAATATGCGGCAAATTAAACCTCCATCGCTCTTATTATGAGCGTAATGTGTGATTAGTTTGGTACAAGTCTTTAACATTACAAATTAATGTCAGACATGACTTTATCTACCACTCGGGGTAGGCAAAAGGATGAGTGAGAGATTTGCAAGTAGGCAAGAAAAGGGGAGGGCATGGAAGGAGGAAGGAACGAGGGAATCAAAGCAATAGGAGATCAAGGGGGGCAAAAGATCGAATGAATGTATGCACAGGAAATCTCCACCTCCCAGGAGAAAAGGAGGAGCCCTCTTCTTTTATTTATTTATGAACCTGTTTAACTTCAAAGCAGATTTAGCCTAAGTCACAGCGGGTGCTGTTCATTGCCATTTAGCTGCTTAAATATTTTCCAGGTTCGTAAATAGAACTAGGCCCGCAAGGTCCCCGCTGAAAACCACCACGCTTATCATTAGCATATGCAGACATCACTCTTCATTTTTCTCCGTACCAAAAACTCAGTGTGTTTTGATCTCATTTCCTATTCGTAAGCCTAATTATGTTTTGTTAGTCCTTTGATGAGCATTAATTCGATCTCATTTCCGCTTCAGGAATGGTTAGTGCGCTGATTGGCCACGCCCCCTTGATTTATTAGTTCCAAGTGAGAGGGTGTTACTCACAATGTAATACAATTGTAATTGGCTGTTAATTGGTTATTAGTCTTGTCACTCAGCACAGGTGTTGTTTGTTTGGTCAGAGATAAGAAAAGAGGGAAGCTCGCCTCTTCGAGCTGAATCCAATTGTAGTGCTTTGTAATTGTGATTTATTTAAAGTCTGCCCGTTTGTGTCATTTCTATTTTCCTGCGAGCAATACAACAGATTGGAAAATGTTAATATTTGTGGCAGAAAAATGGAACTGTGGCACAGTGTTTTGCTGGAGGGCTAAAGAAGTCAAGCATATGTTCTTCGGATGCACATATATTTTGCGTGTGTGCGTTTCCTGGTCTCTTTCTTGAGTGCTTTTCCTGACTGTGTTAATTTAAGGGTTCCCATCTATAAAATTAGGCTGAGAGGGCTTGTATTTGTCTAGGAAGAATGAGGGAAAGAATAGAGCGAGCTTTCTGAGAATGGAGTTTTCATATAAATGTAGCCTATATACATAAAATGGAACAGTCACAGAGAGTGTGATATCATTCATATCTCCCCCAGGTCCGTTGTGTCTTTTTTATTCTCTCTTGCTCTCACTTTCTTTCTCTCCACATCCTTTGCGGAGTAGATGTGCATTCATTTTTAGATCAGTAAATAAAAGCATAAACACCACGTAAAAATAACATCCATCAACAGAAAAAAGGTGTTATATGGCACTAAAAGTGGTTCTTGGCTCATAATCATAGGGGAACCTTTTAAAGTTTTTTTAATCTTGCTTCAGCTGTTCTTCACCAGATCTTCATCGGTTCTTTGGCTGAGGTGCTATAGCCTATGTCACACGTCTAGTCTGTCTCTGTTGTGTTTTTGCATTTGTCACATGTTCCTTTGTTCAGTTTTCCCGCCACTCGTTCGTTTCCCTGGTTACCCTCGTTAGTCTAGTCCTGTTCAGCTGTGCTTAGTTATCTCCATCTGTATCACCTGTGTCCCTAGTTTATCCAGTCTTCTGTGTTTGTATTTAGTTCCTCCTGGTTCATTCTTTCCTTGGCTGGTCACGTTCATGTATATTTTCTTGCTTCTGGAAATTAAACATTGTTTGAGTATACTTCCCTGTCTTGCCTTCCTGCCTGAACACACTCGTAACAATATATCACCGCTGACTAAGGTGCTATATAGCACTGCTACCATATACAGAACATGTTAAGATATGGTGCTACACTCTAAAAAAAAAAAAGGTTCTATATGGCACCAAAAAAGGTTCTTGGCTCGTAATCATAGGGGAACCTTTTTTTAGTGCTATATAGCACCAATTTTGGTGCTTCAGTGGTTCTTCAGCGGTTCTTCAGAGGTTCTTCACTGGTTCTTTGACTAAGGTGCTATATAGCACCTCTGAAGAACCTCTGTGTACTTACTGTATACTCTGTGTTTTTTGAGTGTACTTACCCTAGCAAAGGATGTTTGTCTGAATATTTACTTAATTAAAACCAGCAAATGAAGAAAAACAGAGTCGCACAAGCTTGTACAAAGAGAATTTAATGGTCACCCCAGACTTAAATATATTTTTAGATCCATGTGTTATATGATGTTCAGTGCTCAAATGGGTTTTTAAAATGTATTTTATAAGGGTGAGTCATACATTTAAAATGTTGTTTTTCTGTATGTTCTATTCTGATTTTATCTCTCTCTCTCTCTGTTCCTACTGTCATCATTGTTCCTATAGTGATGCAGACATTATAAAAGAGGTGAAAAAAGATAATGAAAGGACAAGGAAAAATAAATGGAAGATATTCTGTAGTGAGAAAAGACAGCTGTCTTTGTCATAAAAAATCTGCAGTCTATTTTTTCAGAGAAAGTGAAAGATTAAATGAATAGAGTTAAAAAATGTAATAGAAAGAAGAATATTTTGTAACCTTATAAATGTCTTTATTGACACTTTTGATCAACTGAACGTTTTCTTGCTGGAAAAAAAAAATCTTACTGACCCCACATTTTTGAATGGTAGTCTATATACTGAGAAAGATTGCTTAAGACAAAACAGTAAATGGTAAACAAAGCATAAATAAAGATGCATCTTTTAGCTTAATTAATTTTAAAGATTTATTCCATCTGATGCCATTGCAACAAAAAAAGTATCTGGCTAACCAGCTGGAGTCTCATAAATGAACATTTCTACAGTCTAATTAGCTCTATAATGTATTGTAGACCCAACTGTAATGAATATTCTAAAGAGCTCGACCGCCTTATGACTGATGTAGTCCGACAGGTACCGGGGGTCTAGAGCGCCCTTTTCCCAAAGGATAGCCGCAGGGATGGGTCCTTTTCATGCCTCTTTTTTTTTTGGAAAAGGAGGGACGCCTTTATTTTTACTCTCATTCTTTCACCCCTCTCAAAGAGTCAGGAAGGGTCCATGTGGAGGTGCTGACATTTAGCCACCCTAAAGCAGTGAATAATTCAGAAAGAAGAGAAGTACAAATGTCAGGTGCTGGGAATAAACTTGCCTGAAGAGATGCAAGATTTCAAATAAAGACATTGATATGATAATCCCAGCAGACCTCTGGCCATGGATATTATCCTATTTTGCATAGCACAGATGAGTCTGTGAATATTTAGTTTTCTGATTTGAATATAAAATGAACCCGGCCTTTTTTGTGACCATTAGTTGGACAGCATGTAATATTAACTTGATTAATCTTGATTGATTATCCAATAAATACGGACTCCCTGTGAGAGAATGTTAAACTGATATCACTGTCAGTCGTGAAGCAGTTTGAGGGAATAAGAAGACTTTTGTTTCAAAATGCAAATGAATGCAACTTCCAAGCCAGCAGCTTTTGATCTGTGTACAGGGAAGTGGTTGTTTCTCTATGTATGTGTGTGTGTGTGTGTGTGTGTGTCTGTGTGTGTGTGCATCTGCCAGTCAATAGCTGCCACATCTGTCTCTTATTACCATAAGGGCAACTTTAACATCCGTTGAGGCCGACAGACAGATGGTAGCCAGCATTTATTTTACACTCAAACAGAATTAAATGTAACCTCTCTCACCTTCCCGTTCTCCCTCCTGTCTCTCTCTTTATACCTTTGTGACCAGGTGTAACTGGCTCTTTATGCTGAAAAACGTCATGTGATTAATCATTTCAGCTGTATTGTACACATTCTCAACACAGTTGCAATGCTGACAGGAATGTCATCCATCATCTTCAAGCTCTCAGTTATGATTTGAATGAATCTGGTCCATATTTTCCCATCAACCTGTTGCCTTTGGATTGCAACATGACTGGGGCAATGAACTGAAATTTGAATTTGGTCACAAAAGAAAAAAAATCTGTAATGTTGTCTCAGTTGATGAGTTTGAATCTAGTGCTTGAAAATCTTCCATTTTGTTCACTCAAAAATAAAGAGTGTGTCATTTCTCATCCTCACATTTTTCTTCCATAAAACCATAAAAACCACAAAATCTTTTCCATATAATTAAAATAAATGGAGACTGAAATGTTCAAATAGCACAAAAGGATGCTATCATAAATGTGGTCCATGTTGTGTACTGTAATCATAAAAGGTCTTTTGACTTCATAAAAAATCAAAATTGTCTTGTTTTGGTGCTTTTTGTCCAAGATATAGCAGTGTACAAAAACATTTGTACATTGCTCTGCATTGTGTTGTGTTGTTGCTGTGAGTCCTCTTTTTTGTTGTGTAAGAGAGTGGTATTGATCTTTGTGAGAGTTCCGGTTTGTCTATGGGGCGGTGGTTCTTTTAGTAAGACTTTGAGTTAATTTTGTTTCCTCTAGGTCAGACCGGCACAGACACATGTGCCTACGCACACACAATGTGTTCACAGACCTCCCAAAGACTGAAAATAAAATGCCTCCTAAATCTAATTCAGCAGAACACATAAACAGAGGAAAAGGAACACAGCCGAACCCAGCTGCTTATAAAATCAGACAAAAAACAAAAACCCAGACACCTCTACCGTCTTTATTTAAAGACTCCAGACTTCCTTATGAACTAAGGTGCTTTTCATTGAAGTTATCACAGTGGTTCCCGTTATTGATCTCTCAGTCCATCTGTCTGCTCCTCTCTGCTTCTTGCTCCTTTCTCCATCTCTGATTTGGATCTAATGGCAGTCAAAATCTCTTAAATCACAATGATGGCACACTGGCTTATAAGGCTGTGTGTGTGTGTGTGTGTGTGTGTGTGTGTGTGTGTGTGTGTGTGTGTGTGTGTGTGTGTGTGTGTGTGTGTGTGTGTGTGTGTGTGTGTGTGTGTGTGTGTGTGTGTGTGTGTGTGTGTGTGTGTGTGTGTGTGTGTGTGTGTGTGTGTGTGTGTGTGTGTGTGTGTGTGTGTGTGTGTGTGTGTGTGTGTGTGTGTGTGTGTGTGTGTGTGTGTGTGTGTGTGTGTGTGTGTGTGTGTGTGTGTGTGTGTGTGTGTGTGTGTGTGTGTGTGTGTGTGTGTGTGTGTGGAGTATATACAATTCATATACTTTATTCACAAATATAACACATTATTATTATTCTTTGTTATATTGTTGAAAAGTCAATTTCCCATTTACATTTTATTAATGTTATTCCCTTTAAAATAAGTGGTAATCACGATCGGCCCAATATAATTTCCACATTACAAGTAACGTGAGTAAGTAATGAGATTACTTTTTTTCAAGTATGTAGTGAAGTAACATTAATTTTAAATTTACAACAAAATTTTTTAAAAAAAATTCAAAAATGTAATGCAGTTTACGTTGTTTTCCCATTACATTGACTACATTTACATGCACACCAATAATGCAATTTAGACATGCATATGTATGTTACTGGCCATTGTTGAGTTGACAGAGTTTTTGAGAAGAGAAAAATTCTGAATAATGTCACGGAATTCGTTCATGAAGTCCAAGCACTTGCGCACTTTGGTCAGAGCAGTAATAATGCAATTAAGGCGTTTACATGCCTGTTTATTGCGTTTAAAATCGGTGTACGCTACATAGTTTAATGCGAGTATGGTTACTACGATTATGAGCTTAATCGCATTTGTTTGCTTGAAGTATTGCATTTACATGAGGTAAAGTTTAATCATAGTATTGCCAAAATCCCATTATAATTGTATTATGAGGGTGCATGTAACTGCACTCATTGTTAACATAGCTCTAGACTAAATGTGAGCATGCATTTACACATCTCAATTGTACAAAAACAGATTCAGTAGGCTATTCTTCAAAATGAATAAAAACAGTGAAATGCATCTTACATTAAAGCTGCAGTCCATAACTTTTTTTTAGTTGAAAATTATCCAAAATCAATTTGAGCAAGTACATAACCAGCCAGATTCAAAACTATCTCCTTACCTTAGCCCGATTCACAACGGTATAGCTTGTAAAAATGTGTTATAATTTGAGTGGTACTGGTAACTTTCCACTGGAAATTCAAGCATTTGTCTTTGCGGCATTATGTCACGTCTGTATACATAAAGAAGGAGTCCAACTAGTAGTAGTATCGTATGTGAGGATGCTGCAGGTGGCGGATCATTTATAGCCTTTTCTCACAGCAGCTGGAATAATTCAATTTATTATTTTGATGGCGGATTGTAATCCAGAAAGGTCCAAACGACAATCATCAATGACAACTTGGAGATTCACACGTAGTCAAAAGCAAAAGATTCGACTGTACAAAAACTGAAATCTACAGGGAACGCTAATACACACTAAATACACATAGTCACGCAAATGTTGATAACATTAACAATTTGAGAACAAAGTACAATAATAATAGCATGGTGTGTTGTGATATGGTCCAAGCGATCGTTAGATTTAATCACCGTTGGTAGCGTGATTTATTGTGATGGGATTTTTTCTACTTGTTCAGATGACATTTTCCAGTGAAAATTCTTATTTTGGTCATACTTCCAAGACGTAGAATCTGTGATTCCGGAGTACTTGTTGTTGTTGTTTTAATTGCTGATGTAAGAGTGTTTTCTTCCCCTGTGTCCTATATTCTTCTATGATCCAGAATGGCAGAACAGCTGAAAGGTTTGTTTAAGCTGCGCCCTCTACAGTACAGGCATGAATTTGCATTTCCTTCAGCCTGAGGCTTATTCATTTCACTTTTGGTGTGAAAGGGCCTTTCAATTTGCCAAAAATAGAACCGTTTTTTTTTTTTATTATTAAAAAAGCAATCAAGCCCAGCCCAGATGAGAAAAAGTAACACAAAAGTAATGTAACGCATTATTCTATATATAAAAAAAGTTAACGTAACAGAATTAGTGACTTTTTTAGAGAGTAACTCAATATTGTAATGCAAAAAGTTGTGTTATTTCTACCTCTGTTATTAAAAAAAGCAATCAAGCCCAGCCCAGATGAGACAAAGTAACACAAAAATAATGTAACGTATTACTCTATATTTAAAAAAAAATGTACGTAACAGAATTAGTGACTTTTTTAAAGAGTAACGCAATATTGTAATGCATAAAGTTGTGTTATTTCTACCTCTTTCTCTCTTTGCTCTAAGGCACCCAGCTATCTCAGTGAAATCTTATTAAATCTATTATCTAGTGTTAACCTTGCAAATTATCTCAGTGGCATTTAGTGATTTGAGGGACAGCAGGAGTCTGAAGTCTTTGTCCTTAAATGTTAATGATGTGATTACCTGATTGATAGGTGTAACTTAGCCATCACACAGAGTGCCAGTATCTCCACACGACTTCGCCAACAGACAGACGAGGGGTTTTTCACCATCTGCACAGAGTAGTCTAATTTTTACTCAAACCATCTGAATGTCAAAATCATTTGATTAGCTTGTTTCTGAAGGCATCTTTTTTTTAAATATCTTTTTTATTATTGATTTATTTCAGTTTTTTTATGCTGGTGATTTGTCTCTGAACTGTCTCTATAGGGAACTCCAGCATTAGGGCTGATATTCAGTAGTTTTATAGGTTTTCCCTGGAATGCATGTTAAGAGTGTCAGAGTCTGTTATTTATGGTGTTATTTTCTTTGATATTTCTGGATTTCTGTCCTTCCTGAAGCTGCTTTACTGTTCATCTCATGTGCTCTACATATTTCATATACACAGAGGTCAAGAATGAGGTTCTTTCAACCATGAATATACTTATGTAGTATATATTAAAGGATCTTATAGCACCTAGGCTTTGCCCAATAATCTGATAGATAGAAGGACATGTATCTGGAGATTTTGTTAGAACTTTATTTTCTTATTAGTAAAAAGAATAATTGATTTGAATTGAGTTCTTACCACTGAATCCTAAATAATCAATACACCTTTGAAGATATATTTGGACAGTCTTCAGTAGCTTCAGTAATCAGTAATAGGGTTTTAGAGCAAATACAGTCAAGCTGCATAGTTGCCGTCTGGTCACATCTCTCTCTCTCTCTCTCTCTCTCTCTCTCTCACACACACACACACACACACACACACACACACACACACACACACACACACTTTATATGTAATTGTATTGCCATCTGCTGTTTTTGGTGGGTAGTGCACTGTTTTTCCCCCTTAACATTCAAGGGGTTTATATTTTAAAAATATCTAAATTGTTTGTAGTATAATTTTATATATTTATCTTATTTTTAATGATAAATTATGATAAAATTATACGAAAAGTATGTATATTTTTATACATTGTTTGTACATTTTATATTTATAATACTGTTTTCTAATGTGTAGTCTTTATTATGTGTAAACATTATGATATTTTATATGTATTCATTTGTATTATTTATATAATGTGTATTTTTCTTTATTTAGTAGCCTGTGTGTGTTAAGTAAATCTCCACTTTTGTATCTCTGTAAAAACTGTCAGGGCATGTGGGCAGAATCCAAATGGAGCCCTGCGTTTTGCTATTCTGGTTTGTTTTTGTGCTGACACTGACAGCGTTGAACTTCTTGCCTGAGCCAATAAAATGAAACGTGATGCTCACACCCTGGTGTTTCTGCAGTGAACCAGAAAGCCATTTGAGTTTGTTTGCTTTTGTAGAAGCTCATACTGTATTCAAGCTGTTTCAGTGTGTTCGTGTGCGAGGCTCAGTGAATCTGATGATTGCATATATGCGCTTCTAATCAAAAGAGGATCATATTTTTGATGTATTTGCTCTCTTTCTGTGTATTTTATTGCAGGCGTGTGTGACTGCACAGACTTCACCACGGGCCAATATTGTGAGCGTTGTGAAGATGGTTACTATGGCAATGCACTGACTGGCAGCTCAGGCGACTGCTTACCTTGTCCTTGTCCAGACCGCACTACCTGCGCCCAGGTGCCAGAGACGGGGGACGTGGTTTGTACCAACTGTCCGACAGGCCAAAGGGGTCAGTTGCAGTCAGTTTATGTGCTGTTTGCATAATTCTGACACACAAATACTCAGTTTAGCATTATTAAGTAAATACATTACTAGTTAAAGTACATTATGCACTCACTATAAATAAATGTGCATTTAGTCATTTATCAGATGATTGTATCCAAAGCACAGACACAAAGAGCAGCAATAAATAGTATGTCAATTCTGTTAATGGATTTTATTGGATTTACAGGTGTACGGTGTGAATTGTGTGAAGATGGTTTCTATGGCAACCCTCTGGGCTGGGGTGGCATAGTGCAACCGTGTGTGATGTGCGAGTGTAATGGGAACGTGGATCCCAACGCTGTGGGCGTGTGCGATCACATGACTGGACGCTGTCTGAAATGCCTGGGACATACAACTGGGGACCATTGTGAAAAATGCAGATCAGGTTACTACGGCAACGCTTTGGCCAATGAACTCAATCCAGAGCAAAAGTGCAAACGTGAGTGTCATTTAAAACATAAATGTGGCACACAATGAAGACATTTGAACGTTGATTTTGGATGTGTATAGTCACTACAGGAAGTATTAATGTGTATCAAGAGCTTCTGTCCCCATTAGGACAGTGTAATATGAAATTACCTACAATGTGGAAACCAGCCAATGGAAAATGGTTTAATACTGCATAGTATAAATGCAAAAAAGAAAACTCAAAGGAGTAGGAGCCAGAAAATATCATTAGCACAGTATAAAAACAATAGAACTCAGTGTAAAATCAATGGTGCTTTGAGACTTCAAAACTGAGATTAAATTATTTTTGAGATGTTCAGCAACATTAAGCATTTTATCCTTCTTCAACAACTTACTTTGTTGCATGCCTCATTAGAATGTAAATATAAAACAATAAAAAAATAAACTTTTCTGCATGAGCTATACAACATTTATCATCATGTGGGTGAGAAGATTTTTCTGAAATTCTTTGTAACTCAAAAAAAAATTGTTGGCATATATTTGAGGGTATTTTGCATTGTAAGGTTGTGTATTTCTGTTTATCAGCTTGTGCATGTAATGTGGCCGGGACATCAGGTTCCCTGAATGACTGCCACCCGGATACAGGAAATTGTGTTTGCCTGAGTCATGTGACAGGAAGAGACTGTGGACAGTGCGAAACTGGCTACTTCAACCTGCAGCCAGGCTTAGGCTGTGAGATGTAAGTTTTGGGATCTGTCTGTCTGTCTGTCTTTCTGTTTGTCTTTCTACCTGTCTGTTGGTCTTTCGGACAGACTAAATTGCATAAATGCTGCACTCTCTTTTTCTTTTCTAAAGGTGTAACTGCAATCCTATTGGCTCCTCCTCTCCAACATGTCATCCAATCACAGGACAGTGCATGTGTCGAACTGGTGTAGAGGGGATGTCATGTGACACTTGTCGAATGGGATTCTTTGGTTTCTCTTCTAGAGGCTGCAGAGGTATTAAATGTCACTGAGCACACAATTTCCAAGTCAGAAAATTTTATTTTAAAATTCTTTATTTAAATTCTAATTATTTCATATTTATTTTACTTTTCTATTTTTTTGTATTATTAACGTGATAAAACAAACAAATATTAAACTAACTTTAATCACTATTGTGTAATTAAAATGGTTTACTATGTAATAATCTTGTAGTCAACTGTCAATGTTACCTTGTGAACCAATGTATTTTACTGTGAATTCAGCTTGATTCATTTTAGTATCTAGTATTCTAGTATTAAAACAAAATTCTGTGATTTTTAAAATGGTATTCAAATTAATACATTTCTAACATTCCATTGTGTCTTTCAAATAGCTATTTAAATGTTGGAAAGTCATTGTTTCTCTTTGTCAATCTCCCACCTATAGCATGTAATTGTGACCCCATGGGCTCAACCTCAATGCAGTGCCATGACAATGGGACGTGTTCTTGTCGCCATGGATTTGTGAGCTATAAGTGTGATAAATGTGAACTGAACTACTACCAGAACCACTTGACCCACCAATGTGAGGAGTGCCCTGTGTGCTACAGTCTCATCAGAGACCAGGTGGGTGAGAGAGAGAGAGAGAGAGAGAGAGAGAGAGAGAGAGAGAGAGAGAGAGAGAGAGAGAGAGAGAGAGAGAGAGAGAGAGAGAGAGAGAGAGAGAGAGAGAGAGAGAGAGAGAGAGAGAGAGAGAGAGAGAGAGAGAGAGAGAGATGATGAAGCATGATAAATTATCGGTTTATGTAATGGTTGCCCAGCAGATTAAAAGGCTCACTATTACTTGTTATCTCGCTCACTCACTAAGTTCCTTTGCTCAGACACCATAGGCTCCCCTGACCTACATCTTCTTGGTTGTTCATAATGAGCATGAATGGGTGGTAATGCAAGGCTGATTTTAGCTCTGCCCTTTAAATGATTGTGCAAAGCTCATGGGGTTCAATAATAAGGCGTGATAATCAAACCTCCATCTACTATTGTAAATGAGTGCTTTGGTTTTTCCATTTTTTATACGACTACTTTTACCCATTGTCTCTAAATTATTGTTTTCACATGTTTTTACATTGTTATGTGTACAGGCCAGTAAACTAAAAGCCAGACTACAGGAGTTAGAGACACTGCTCAGCAGTTATGACTGCAATAGATACAGTCGGCAGTATCGTGGGCGCCAGCAGCACAGGCACCAACATAATGGCCTGGACAATCACATACAGAAGGACCAGGTTGAAGACTATCTTCCCAATGCCCTGGAGGACCTCCTTGCTATTCAAGGTGAAAAAAAAAATAAAGGGCTTTAAAACGAGAACAAAACTCAATTGGTTCACTACGAGCAGTATCAGTATTTGAAAGGGTTAGTTCACCCAAAAATGAAAATTCTGTCATTAATTACTCAACCTCATGTCGTTCCAAACCCGTAAGACCTTCGGAACACATATTAAGATATAAGAAAAAAAATAATAATATCAATAATTTTTTCTCGTCTTTGCCAGTCTCCTATGCTGTTGATGTTGCGTAAACAGTGCAGAACTTCCGAGGGGCTCACCATGCGTCGTGGTGCTCACGTGTACCGCGTTCTGACGTAGCGCTGCACTGTATTTACTACACAGACGAGAAGAGATTGTTGAATAAAGTCATTATTTTTGTGTGTTTTTTACGCACAAAAAGTACTCTCGTCGCTTCATAAAATTAATGTTGAACCACTGGAGTCACATGGACTATTTGATGTCTTTCCTACCTTTCTGGGCCTTGAAAGTGGTAATTAAATCGCTGTCTATGGAGAGGTAAGAGAGCTCTCGGATTTCATCAAAAACATCTTAATTTGTGTTCCGGAGATGAACGAAGGTCTTATGGGTTTAGAATGACAAGGGTGTGTAATTTATGACAGAATTTTAATTTTTTGGGGATGAACTAACCTTTTAACATTTATGTTCATGCGTTCCTTCGGTTACATTATCATTCCCAAAACGGACTGATTAGAAAAAAATATCAGTTAATAACATTATTTATATATTTGGTTATACTTTATGCCAAATATACTTTATACTAAGAGCTTGTGACTAAACCTCATAACTCGAATGGATCCTCCAAATTGTCTGCAAAACCTCATTCAATAGCTCCACCCGCCACAATCGTGAAAGTCCTGCATGCATTTGCAGTGCAAGGGTAAATTAAAAGCTGGTTGGTTCGAATATGTACAGCATCTTCTTTAGACTTTACACACATCGTGTTTTGAATAATGTTTTATGTATTTGAGGAGCAGAGAAGAGTCAATACAGCCTGTGCGTAACATTTTGTCTTTTATAACACAAGCTTTTTGCCCACATAGCTAACTTTGTAACGTGTAAGTTGATAAAAACATAATGCAATGCCCCTACTGCCTCAGATATGACCATTCTAACGATGGACAAAACACAAATCCCAGACCCAAACCTTATAACTCCATTTGAGCTTGTTTTTGGAAAATGTTAATAATATAATGACACACACAAGTCTCTGACTATACATAAAGCCACAATACTAACTTTGACAACAAAGTGTTTAATCGTAAAATATATATATATATATATATATATATATATATATATATATATATAGCTCTATGCTCGTGAGGCATAGGCCGTACTATTTGAATGAATTATTGGCTGACTGCCAAATTAAAACATTATACAGAAAGTTACAATTAACCGGTTAATAGTAATTTCAAACAAGCGTTTCTGTTCAAAACATTTAAACTTGATTTTGTTTTCGTTCCTTGAACCGGTTCAGAGCCCTGGACAAAAGCCCTTAAAGGGATAGTTGGGGATGAAAATCCTGTCATCATTTACTCACCCTCAAGTTGTTTGAATTTCTTTCTTCTGTCGAACACAAAAGAATATATTTAGAAGAATATTAGTAACCAAATATCTGATGGGCCCCATAGTGTTTTAGTCAATGGAATCCATCAACTGTTTGGTTACCCACATTCTTCAAAATAATGAGTAAATGATGACAGGATTTTCATTTATGGGTTAACTATCCTTTCAACTCCTTATGATGAAATGGAGTTAATTGGTAAAATATTGTAATTCTGTTTCTCTGAGGATTGAACTAATCTAATATTATACTTTATGCAGTATCGTTCAAAAGGGGTCAGTAAGATTCAAACTTTTATTCCGAAAAGATGGATTAAACTGATCAAAGGTGATGGTTCTTATGGTGCTGTTCTTTGTAACTTTCTGTGTATCAAAGAATCCTAAAAGAATATATGCAGCACAACTGTTTTTAACATTGATAATAATATTTAATAATTTATAATAAAACATGTTTCTTTAGCACCAAATCTAGAATTATTTCTGAAGGATCATGTGACACTGAAGAATAGGGGGGAAAATGTATATATATATATATATATATATATATATATATATATATATATATATATATATATATATATATATATATATATATATATATATATATATATATATATATATATATATATATATATATAAAATTACGCATTTTAACAATGTTTCACAGTATTAATGTTTTTACTGTATTTCTGTATTTTCTTTCTGTCAGTAAGAAAGCTTTTGAATGTAAATCTAAAACAAATTTGTCCAGTATGGTTTGGACAGTCACACTTTATAATAGTTTATCAAAGACAAGTGTGGAACGTATCAACAAAGTGAGATTTTATTGTTGGATGCGCATGCAAATTTGTACCTTGTTTCAGCTTTGTTGCTTCTGCCAGTGACAGTCGTTTTGTAGGAAATTCAATGGTGATGCAACACTGATGTTCCTTCTTTGATACAGAGGCTCGTGAGGCCTTCATTAAGCAGTTCTCACAGCTGGAAACATCTGCCCAGACTTTACAGCTGCAGCTGCGCAGCATTACAACGGTGCTAAACTGCAATTTGACAGGTGGTGGAAAAGAATTAGAGAAAGGAAAGATTCTAATGGGTGAAAATAAGTGTCAAGAGCTTGTTGACACTTTATCCACTGCTCTAAATATGCAGGACCAGCTTCAGAAGATGACTCTTGATCTTAACAGCATGGTGAGTTTGCACGGATCAATTCAATGAGTGTCTAATCCATCTGACCAGAGAACATGTCTTAATGGAGGCTTTTCATGTCTCTGTGTTTCTCTTCAAACATCTTATTCTCAGATCATCCCTTCAGTTATCCCTAAAGAACCAAACAAATGGAATGCCATAGTGAACGAATCTGAGGTGCTAGTGAAAAGGTTAGCAGAAATATTGACTACAAATCTATCTTAATGTAGATTCAAGTTTTAAATGTGAATTCTGCAAACAGATACAATGTTTTCTTTTAACAGTAACAAAGACATGGCAACTCATATAGAGCAGACAGCAGGAGATGCCTTTAAAATGGCTAACAGAACTTATTCACAGCTTATAACTCTACTAGAGGACAACTCCACAGAGGCTCATGTACAGGATCTCACCGAGAAGTGAGTTACATTATGTTTGTGTCTGAATTCATCAAGCGCATTTTGCGGTTCTTTGGGTGTTGGCCCTCAATAACTCATTTTAAATGTCACTCTTTATCTATTTTTGTCTGAAAGGCTAGAGAAGATGCAGCAGTTGAAAGAGAATCTGACTCTTGAGGTTAATGAGACTTTAGTGACTCACCTGTCACTTCAGAGGCACAACTCTGAGATAGCCGCCATTTTAGAGAACATCACTGCTTCACTATCAGAACTACGCAGAACAGATGACAGTTTCACCTTCACAGTGGAGGAGTCCGATATAACATCTTTCTCACAGATGCTTAATCAAAAAAATGTCACAGCAACCCAGGATCCTGAACTCACAGAGGTTTGTCTATGTAGTCTCGATGGAGATTGTGGTATTTCTATTGATGCATTAATACACTGAGGCCCGTTTTCACAGACAGGGCTTAGATTAAGGGTCACCATGATTTTGCCAAGCATGTTCCTGGATCAGCCTAATTGTGGATCCTGGAACAGCATTCCTGTCCGAAAAGTTTGCCCTATCCCTACTCCTAAACCTAGTCTCATGTAGCCAGACCTTCGGACTGATGGCAAAGGTCTGGACTCCATCGCAGCTTTCATTGGTCAAGGACTGCCCAATGTTTAACTGACATGTTACGCAACCAATCACAGTTTGTTTTGTTCCACGTCACATTTAGAGTCGTCAAAATGTAAAGTATATGGCTGAATCCGAAATCGCCCCCTAAACCCTAAATCACTATTCTCTACTTTAGTTCATTAATACAGTTCACTTGAAGGAGTGAATGAAAACAAAAAGAAGTGAGCAAATTCGGACAGCCGCTGTGTGTACATCGGCTGTAATTCGTTATTGCGGTGCAATGTGGGATAGAATGAGTGCACTCAATAATGTCCACTATGGTTTCGGACACCACTACAAATGGCTGTCCCCTAAAATAGTGCCCTATTTAAGGGTATAGGGGGCGATTTCGGATTCAGCCTATGTTTCTGCAATAACAGACCGGCATGCGTCTATGATTAATTCAAGAATGTTGTGCAAGTTTACTGCAACAATGGAGCCGCGAACTTCACATACTTTTGAAAATCCAGTGGCGGTCTTCCACGAGGGAGTTTGGTGTCACGGCATTTGTTTCCAGGCAGAATGTTAAAAAGGACGCAACACACACGTCTCGTGGACATCCTGTAGAATTAACCAATCAGACTTAGAAACTCCTAAAGTGTTTCCAGATAAGTGTGCCATATGCATCAGACGTTCAGCCAACGGTCCATGGGTGTTATGTCTGAGGCTGAGACTATCCTAAACCTAACCCTACCCATAAGCCAACCCCCAAAAAAATCAGAGGGAAAGGATAGGTGAATAACACTGATATAGAAGCACCTAACCCTGGTTGTAAGCCAAAATTTGACATAAACCGTAAACTTGTCCCTCAAAATTGATTGGCTGATTGAAATGTTCCAGGATCAACAAAGATGTTGTTCCAGGAACAAGTACTTGGTGAAATCATATTCACCTTAGATAAAGCCAGGATTAGGCCTTAGTTCATTGGTTTTTATAAACGTGCCTTACAAAAAAACATTACTGGTGTGCATCTTGAGACAAAACGATATCTTAAAATATGTCTGTGCAATTTGCTTTTAGTCAAAACAGCTCAAACATGCATTTTAGTCTATAAGCCTTGTCTGTGAAAACAGGGGTAATTGTTGGTCAACATGCATGTATTTTTTATTAAAGGGAAGGGAACGAAAAATCACAAAAAGTCCCTAAGTTTTGGACATTGCTTAGACTGGCATAAGCTAGAATATAGAGGGAATAGAGGAATCTTTTTTTAAGATGAGGTTAAGCGCTTACAGAAGAGATTTTGGTGTTCATGGATACACTGAGTTTTCAACTGTCAACTGTTTGCAAGTTCTCCCACTTAGAAATCATGGAGGGGTCTGAAAATGTCATCGTAGGTGCATGTCCACTGTGAGAGACATAATCAAAAAAAAAAAAAATCCAGTTAAATTTTTAACTATTTATTTGTATGATACAGCAGCAAATAAATATTTGAACACCTGTCTATCAGCTAGAATTCTGACCCTCAAAGACCTGTTAGTCTGCCTTTAAAATGTCCACCTCCACTCCATTTATTATACTTAATTAGATGCACCTGTTTGAGGTCGTTAGCTGCATAAAGACACCTGTCCACCTCATACAATCAGTAAGAATCCAACTACTAACATGGCCAAGACCAAAGAGCTGTCCAAAGACACTAGAGACAAAATTGTACACCTCCACAAGGCTTGAAAGGGCTGCGGGGAAATTGCCAAGCAGCTTGCAATCATTAGAAAATGGAAGAAGCTAAACATGACTGTCAACCTCCCTCGGACTGGGGCTCCATGCAAGATCTCACCTCGTAGGGTCTCAATGATCCTAAGAAAGAAATCAACCCAGAACTACACGGGAGGAGCTGGTCAATGACCTGAAAAGAGCTGGGACCACCGTTTCCAAGGTTACTGTTGGTAATACACTAAGACGTCATGGTTTGAAATCATGCATGGCACGGAAGGTTCCCCTGCTTAAACCAGCACATGTCAAGGCCCATCTTAAGTTTGCCAATGACCATTTGGATGATCCAGAGGAGTCATGGGAGAAAGTCATGAACTTTTGGTCATAATTCCACTAAACGTGTTTGGAGGAAGAAGAATGATGAGTACCATCCCAAAAACACCATCCCTACTGTGAAGCATTGGCCGGGTAGCATCATGCTTTGGGGGTGTTTTTCTGCACATGGGACAGGGCGACTGCACTGTATTAAGGAGAGGATGACCGGGGCCATGTATTGCGAGATTTTGGGGAACAACCTCCTTCCCTCAGTTAGAGCATTGAAGATGGGTCGAGGCTGGGTCTTCCAACATGACAATGACCCCAAGCACACAGCCAGGATAACCAAGGAGTGGCTCTGTAATCCTGAAAACCTGGTGAAAAACTACAGGAAACGTTTGACCTCTGTAATTGCAAACAAAGGCTACTGTACCAAATATTAACATTGATTTTCTCAGGTGTTCAAATACTAATTTGCAGCTGTATCATACAAATAAATAGTTAAAAAATCATACATTGGGATTTCTGGATTTTATTTTTTAGATTATGTCTCTCACAGTGGACATGCACCTACGATGACAATTTCAGACCCCTCTATGATTTCTAAGTGGGAGAACTTGCAAAATTGCAGGGTGTTCAAATACTTATTTTCCTCACTGTATATATATATATATATATATATATATATATATATATATATATATATATATATATATATATATATATATATATATATATATATATATAAATTGATCTGGATTTCAGAGCGAGGACCTGATGAACAGGACAACCGAGTTGGAAGTTTCTGTTCAATCCAAAGAGCATTTGGTCAATAAGACCAGAGAGGAAATTCAGCCTCACGTGGACAGTGCTGAAAAACACCTGAAAACTGTTCAAGAGCTCAAAGAGGTAAAGCCCTTTCTGCACTATCAAAGAAGTAAAAAAAAACTCCTAATAATTAGAGGTCTAGCAGTTCTTTCATCCTGTGAATTTAAGCACCTCCTGCCAGTTAGTCTAGAGGAAAATGTTAAAGCATGAGAGAAAAAACAACAGAGATGTGTTCTCAGCTCAAAGCAAATTCAAATGTGACAATTTCTTGTCAAAAGACAATGTAATGAGATGCATCTTTTGTCTTTTTATCTGAAGCTGACGGCTCTGGCTGAGGGATTTAAGGTGTCAGCCGTCTCCTCTGTGGTGACAGGGAAAGAGGTTGAGGCAGAGATCCTGTCTCTACAGAAGGGTCTGGAAGGTAACTCTTTCCGTTTTTTACTTCTTTCAAGTTTCGGCTGTTGATACAAGGACTCCTTTTTTTTAAAGTATGACACTTGACAGAACATGAGCACTAAATGTGGTAAATATATAAGTAAATATTTTTACGTTTCTGCCATACTGCCAATAGTGTTAATTGAGATTAAAATTAAGCATTTATAATGAACAAATAAGAGAAATTTAAAGATATAAAGTCTAATTTGAGCTGAGCTGAGTACTGAGAAATGCAGCAGTAGAAAGGTGTACACTACAGTTCTAAAGTTTAGGGTCAGTCCCTAAAAGCTTGAAATTGATCAAGAGTGACAGAAAAAGTATTTATAATGTAGCAAAATATTTATATCTGTTCTTCCAAACTTTCTATGCATCAAAGAATCGTGAAAAAAATATGTTTCATGGCTGCTGCAAAAATATTAAAGCAGCAAACTGTTTTCAACATTGATAATAAAAAATGTTTCTTGAGCATCAAATCTGCATATTAGAATGATTTCTGAAGGATTGTGTGACACTGAAGACTGGAGTAATTATTGCCTTCACAGAATAAATTACATTTTAAAATATATTAAAATATAAATATCTATTTATATTAAAATGTTTGACTATATTTGTGATCAAATAAATGAAGCCTTGGTGAACAAGCTGACTTGAGACTTTCTTTTTTAAATAAAAAAAATCTTACCAAACTTTTAAATCATAGTGTATAATGGAAGAAGGAACGTGTGAAAATACTATAATAACGTACTCTTCATTGTGCTAATGTTCTCTGCTGTAGACATGGAACAAGACTGGCCTCAACTACCTACACTCAGCAAAGGGTATCTGAAGAGAGAGAAGATGCTGAAAGAGAAGACCCTGGTGGATGTGAAAAAAAGAGTTAAGCAGACGGAGAGAATGGTCAAACCTGCTGTGGAGAATGCTACAGCTGCGAGCAGCACAGCTAAACAAGCCGAGGAGTCTGCAGATGCAGTGGCTAAAGTAGGCTATGCTGAACTGTTTTATTTGTTTGTTAGTCATGTTTAGCTAAAGTTTCTGTCCAAATGACAAATAAGCAAGAAAGTCATTCAGTCAAAGTATTAGTTGATAACATGTTTATGTTATAGTTAATTCTGTTAATCACATTGTGGTTTATAGAAGTTGTGTATAATAGCATTCTGAAAGGCAATTTAATCAAATCAAGTCCCTAAACCCCAAGATGTGTATTAATACATTGCCTCGCGGAGCCTGGACTGAAACAAGAACTGATGGGAACTGAAAGACCTGTTATGCTTTTATTCATGACAGGATGCCAAAGCGTCTCTCACACAGGGGAAACGGGCAAAGCATGCATCTGGACAGTTACGTTCAGCAATGGACACCACCCTGGAGCTGTTGACTGAGCTGGAAAGCCAAGCTGTGCAGAAACAGGAAACTATGGAGGCAGAGGAGGTAAACAATTTGGCATTAATCTGATATTGCCAGTGTTTGTCCAGTTGGCTAGATCCTCAATGTCATTATTATAAGAAGACAGACTTCTGCAGGACATTCTGTATCAGCGGTCTTAGGGGGTTTCAGACACTGCAGTACATGCAAAAAAAAAAATGTATTCATAAAAGTATTAAACATGATCCAGAAGTGACCGACGAGGTTGTTTTTGCATTGCCATGATGTTGATGTGCCATTTCTCCTCAGGACATGCTTTCTTCAAGGGGTGTGATAGACAACATGGAGACAGCCAAGAGTCAGCTAGAGTCCTTTACAAACACACTAACTCTGCTCCTTAAACAACTGGGTAAATTCACAATCTTATTTTATTTTATTTTTTATCCTCGCAACCCTTATAGGACAAGCTGTTTAGAGGATGAACCGATCATTTTTATTTTGTTTTTTCTTTGTTCTGCGTTCTTTTTTATTTTCAGTGTGCTTTTTACTTACAGTATATAATTTGTTTTGCTTTGTTTTATCTTCATTTGTATGTTTTTTCCCCCCAAAAAAGTAAAAAAAATTATAATAATTTTCCAATAAATGATTAATCTCAAAATCATAGCCTACTCTTCTCCCATAATGTTGGCAGAAGCTAATGTGGCGCTGGAGAACTATGACCGTATCCTGAATGAGACGGCGGCCCGTCTTCGTGTTCTCCAGGGTGCTGTGGAGAGTCCATCTCTCACCGGAAAGATCCAGAGGCTTCGCAGTGCTGCACACGATCAAGAAAAACAGCTGCAAAATCTTGAACAGAACCTGCAGGACATACGAGAAGAAAGAGACAGTCTGGCAGACATCGCCCAGAACTTGCCCAAAACATGTCCACAAAAAGGGCACTGAGCTGGTGGGAGGAAGAAGTCTATCAGTTATCAGTTGTCTTGTTAGTCACCACAGAAAATCTGAAACAAGGAAAGCTATAGAAAAAAGGGGGAACAAATATCTGAAATCCCCCTCTACATTCCTCTTTCATCTGTGTCTGTTCTAAAAGCGATATCGAACATATAAATGACACATTCAAATGTAAATTGTTTATAAACATGCATTTGCTGTGAAGACAGAGTGGCTTTATTCACTTATTTACTGTAGCCTAGTGGTAAGACTTAAAAAATGCAGGTGATTGCATTTATAAACTAGCACTTTGAATTTAAATCACCAGTAGTAAAATATAATGTCAGCGTGATCATTATTGTGCTTCTATATAGAATAACATGGACATTAGGCTTGAATATTGATGTTTTACAGACTGATATTATATGATATTACTGAAAATATCTAGTCCTTTTTTGGCCACTTGGGGGTGCCATCTACACAAAGAAAATCTGGTGGTTGAACACTGTGTTGCACATGAGTTTGAAAACTGAGAATTTGTTGTTAAAGTCAGTAAATCGAGATCAAATAAACATATTGTGTCATGCTGCTTTCAATAGTGCGATCATACATTGAACATCAGTGTGTTTACTTGTGAGTCTGTTGACATGCAACATTACTTATTTAATGTCTAACATGGCATATTAAATATTTATTTTTGTGCTTATTATCCATCTGTTCATAAATTCTAGTTACAAAAGGAATTGGCTATGAATAGCTACAATTTTCCATTATTTGGGATATATTATCAACATGGATGTCTGTGTGGCTATTGTTTGTTTATTTTCAGTTTTGATAGATCTTTGCTTATTATTAGCTGCTTCCTGTGAAGACTGAGCTTTTCATCTGTTATCTGACCCATTCACTGAGCTATAACATTTATAAATGCTCACCCCATTGAACCAAAGACTACAGACACTTAGATCTCTTCCATTTCAATACAAAGGGAACCATTTATGTCAAAAACAGGAAACCAAACTGAACAGTTCACACACTAACTAACACATTGTCAAGTCAGTTTATTTATCAATGTTTCTGACTGCAGGTCCTATAAATGTGTATTTTAATACGAGCGTGGAATGAAAAAGTGCAATATTTGCAGCTACATGCAATACAATACGATATAATATTAAATAAAAAAGTACTATATATGGCGGAGTTGAGCACAGCCGGAATATAGAAGGTCTGGAATTATAGGCCTATTTAAAAATAAACTAAAATAAAATATAGTTTGTAAATAAAATAATTATCCCTGCTGGGGGGAAACAAACAAAAAGGTGAAACCAGCCTAAGCTGGTTGGCTGGTCTTCCAGCCTGGTCATAGCTGATTTTAGAGGGGTTTTGGCGGTCAGGCTGCATGGGAAATCAATTGACCAGCTAAACCAGCTAATCACCATAGCCAGGCTAGGAGATCAGTTTAAACCAGCTAAGACCAGCCAACCATCTTAGAGGGGTTTCGTGTTTTATATATATATATATATATATATATATATATATATATATGTTTTTTTTTTTTTTTTAATAGCGTGATAGCGAAACATTTAATCTACTATATGTATAATGAAATAATACCGGCGCTTCCCTTCAGCCTGCATTACCTCTCTTCACCACACGATGGCGTTTGTGGCTGCATTCCTGGCGAGTAGTGAGTGCATCACAGGGAGACCTACGCGGCTGCGACTCTAACCAGCGTGAGATTCCCTCTCTCCTCATAACCGACACGAGCGGTCATCTATCGCCAGTCTCTCCTCTCTCCCTTTATTACCACCTCTCGACCGTACCAGCATGCCTTCCAACCAGAATTTACAAGGTATATCGTTGTCGCCAATCTGTTTTTAGTAAACTGATGCTTTATTCACCGTTATACGCACGAAGCCTGTTTTTGTTCTGTGCGCGTGTGTGTGCGTCGTTAGCGGCCGACTGTTCTTATCTCATGCCTGCAAGTGCACCAGACAACCTGGATAAAACATCCAGACGGGTGTATAACGGTCGCTATGTCTTATTTTTTCAGGCGGGAAAGCCTTCGGGTTGCTCAAAGAACAGCAGAGGGAGAAGCTGGAAGAAGTCAATAAGGTAAATAAACTAACGCTGATAGATTATTTTGTCTCAGTCGTGAAGCGAGTTTATTTCATTGGCCTTGAACCGCCTCCATTCACTCTCCTTGTGTTCCCAAGCGCTTTGTCTGTAAATATTAGTGATGTTTTTAATTGTACGTCCTTTCTTTATCGTGGTCTCTGTTAAATGTTATTTCGGACAGCAGCGGAATTGTTAAGCTCGATTTTACAGTAGCATGACCTAATTTAGTTAGACAGCTCTACCACATTAAGCCGCAGATCATTTCACAACCCAGAGCAAGGCTGCGTCTCAAAACCTATTGAGTTGCCTAGGGAGACAGGATTTTCTCCATATTTTGCTTCTGCACGTACGAGACTGTGAAAATGATACAAATCGCTGTCACTGTAGGCAGCTAATTGGGATTTGAGAGACAGCCCAGTTCAGTTCAACCCGCCCATGAGTCACCCACAGCTGCGTTAAATGCTCAAAGTTTCCTCTAACAGATAGGCCGTCAGCCAAAAAGTGATGAAAGCGAGCAAGTAAATCAAAACTGAGCAGACAGAGGGGCGTTATCATTTTACATCATCTTACCTGAGAAACACTGCACGAATATTTTCATAATAACATGAGCGGAGTGGATTAAATAACATGTTCAGCATGGTTGATATTCAAAACAGTAAGCAAGCACTGCTTTGTTTGGTGTGTCTTTTCTTAATATAATAAATCAAGTCCCGGCTTTTTGCGCAAAATTTAGCAACTTCACTTGGATACCGTCACATAGGGAAGAAAAGACTATCGCAACTTTCATTTCATGCTGACTTTAACATTGAAAAAAATGACATGCTTAACCTTTCAGTAAAAGAGGGCACTTAGACTTGGGCGTTTTAAACAATCCCAGACCTTTACGAAAATCCCAAGAGGCTTATTTTCTTGAGCCGTGTTATTTTAAAGCTAATATTTAAAATCAGCCCTCTTTGAAGTGATAAGAGGCAGTGTGTCCCCCCGCTGCCGGCTGTCTCTGTGCTCTCAGACGGGAAACAGGTGTCTGTGATCCAGCATGAATGGACCCATTATTATGTGGGAGAGGGATGGAGGAGTGGGCAGCAGTGGCATTTGAGCTGCCGTCTCAGTGGCTGTTCTCGCTCTCGGACTGCGACTGGTGGGAGAGACAGCTTGGTTTGGTCACATGGACATTTAGAAATGATGAGAAAATTAGGTCATGTTCTGGCCTACTAGTAGTGACATCTGGAGCACTTACCTGCACATAGTGTAGAGGGGAATCTCTGGAAACGTGTCAAGAGCATGTTACATAAAAAAAAAAAAAAAGGTCAGTTATATTCATAATGCATTTGAAGACAATTTAGCATGATTCATTTTTTTTTAATTGTGGACATTGTTTTCATGTCAGCATGAAATGGAAATTCACTATCTATTTTCTAAATGCTTTTTTGATCTTACTGTAACTGTTAATGATTCACCCATGCATATGTTTCTTCATTACATTTACATTTATGCATTTGACAGATGCTTTTATCCAAAGCGACTTACATTGCATTCAAGATACACATTTTACATTTTTGTCAGTTCTTGCTTTTCCCTGGGAATCGAACCCATGACCTTGGCGTTGCTAGCGCCATGCTCTACTGTTTGAGCTACAGGAAAGCTCTTCATGGAGTGTTTGGATTATTAATGAATCCTGTTTTGTTTTTGAAACACCTTCATCTTCGTGCTTGCTGACCACATCGTAACACTTATTTATTTGGGGGAAAAATAATATTTAATATTGTGATATTAAGACACTCAATCACTGCAAGGGAAATTCCTTCACCACGACAGATTTGTTGATGCTTAATAATCTGATAAGAGCTCTCAGTTGGTACTGCAGACCAGTGGAACGCAAACAGTGTTCTTATCAAACGAAACAAACTCACAGTTTTGAGTTTTGGTGTGAAGGAATATTGATGTGTAGTCGTGACTGAGGTAGAAGGCAGCGCTCAATCTCTTCATCTCTCGGCTGATTCTCACAGCTGATGAGTCATAATTAAATGTTCAAAGTTGTTTGATGCTCCTTGGCCACATATAGATCCACACACATGCTGTTTGCTTTTAAAGCCTTCACTTAGTCAGCAGCATCTCCCACCACCCATAATCAAAATTCTCTCATAAATGCACCCACACACACTGTATGATTGTCCTTATACTCATACACACTCTCTAATGCTTCACTGATAGTGAAGTCCCATATCACACATCTGGATCTTTGATTTATGGGCCTCAGTCAGAATCTTGTCATGTTATAGATCATTAACAAAGAAATTAACCAGCCAGTGTTGTGTTAGTCTTTTTGTTCTGCACTGTTCGGTTTTCCGATAACACAAGGACTTTGTAAGTCCTTTTTGTTTTGTTTTTGCTGTTTACACTAGCTAGCTGCCTGCTTTTATGAAGCATGTTTATCCTCTTACTGACATCAATTCTCTTACGATTTTGACCAAAGTCTGTTATACAGTTAAAGGGTTCGTTCACTCAAAAAGGAAAATTCTCTCATTAATTACTCTTCCTTATGTCGTTCACAACCCGTACAAATATGTTTTTGATGAAATCTGAGCGATTTCTGTCCCTCAGTTGACAGCTATGTAACTACCATCTTGACACTTCAAAAAGTTTATCAAGAGATCGTAAATCTAATCCATATGAATTGAGCGGTTTGGTCCAAATTTCTTGACCGTTTTATATGATGAACAGATTTGATTCAGTCTTTTAGTCATAAATAAACATTGATCATAAAACATTTCTTAAAATCTCCCTCTTGCTCACTCTCTCTACTCTCCCATCATGAGTTGGACACTGCACACAGAAAAATAGGGTGTCAAAATTGTACCTTTAGGGGCTTGTCACTGGGGCAGTACCCTTAAAAGGACATCTTTTGTACCTTGTGTTTTTTTTTTTTTTTTTTTTTTTTTTTTAACCACAAAAACGTTCATAGTAGTACCTTAAAGGGGTGGTAAAAGACATTCTTTCGAAGGCTTGATTGTGTTTGTGGGGTACACTGTAACATGTGTTCATGCTTCGTTTTTAAAAAATTGCATTATTTTTCATATATTTTACTTTTATTCTACACTGCTCTGTCCCTCCTTGTAAAATCGGTCTGATGGTTTCCGGATTCTATGAAGCCAGAAAAAAATACGCAATGGGCTCAGATTGGTTAGCTGGCCCAGTGTGTTGTGATTCGCTAACCGCCTAGTGCACGTTAGTCGGAAACGTCACGCCCCTTACCTTTACCGGTAGCCTCAGGCTACTAGCCTGTGCTTTGTGTAGTACAATGGCGTCAATAAAACCATACCAATTTGAGCCCGAAGCAGACCCAGACAATTTTAGTGAAGATGATCAAGCAGAACCTGTTCAGTCCTCAAGAGTAAAGACTGCGGATCTATAGTGATCGCTGTTGAATGGCACTGTTACTTTTGTATTTTTAGAACGATTTGCCAAATATCTGTCGCAAGAACGAACACTTTGGCTTTACTATAGTATCCAAATCAAACACAGAACCATGTTTAGCATGCCTGTAGATAAACAATACATAAAAGCTCTAATCAAAGAATAATTTACACTAAAGTTCGCTGTTGAGATTTTAAAAAGTTTGTAACGTTAGGTGTTTGTCAGATAACATTAATATGAATGAGCATTTAACAAACTGGTTTGCAGAGCCAAATGAGCGTTGTCATTTCCTCCAAGGCTGTTTACTTCCTTGCTACAACGTACAATTAACAACACAAACTATTACAGGAAAACACATCGACGAAAAATAAATCACACTTACAGGTTGTGGCCCGTAAACAGCTTCTGTTTTTAAATCCATCTTTCAGGACAAGCCGTTGTAAGAATCCTGCATTGAACTTGCGAAGATTGTGGAAGCTTTCCTCCGTGAAATGTGCAGCGGGAGCCGCACGCGCCCGCCTGTCTCGCGCAGCTGAACCGCGGCTCGTGTATTGCAAATACAGACGAATATTGTCCATTATGTCACATTTTCCGGTCTTCACCTCCGACCCCTGTCTGTCTCGTGCTTTGATTTGTGATGGGCAGCTTATATCTGCTGCAAATGCGACCTGTTCCCCTCTGTCTCATACACGCATGCATATAACGTTGTATGTTAAACGCACTGCAACGCTGCCCCGTCCCTAGGAAGGCTGAACATAGTGGACCTGCACTCCGGATGAAAATAACAGCGTTTCGTTGCGGCAACAACACTCCAGCCTACTAACTATACCACAACAACGCTTCCCTGCTGCGATACAAAATGGCCTCGGAGGAGGGGTTTATGTAAATATTGGGGCTGGTGATGTCAGCAACCCTGGAGGAATGTGTAGTAGTCCCTAGCGGCCGTTTGCTGTAGTCCTTAGAAATTGATTTCTTTAAAAGCAAATATCTCCCTTTGCTTTAAACTTTGAACGTTGTAACTTTGCAGATGTTGTTTGTGCTCAAACAGCAACATTACACACTAGCTAAAGTTAGAAAAGTGAAATCGTGGTTTACCACCCCTTTAAGATACAATGAAGTACTTTTAAGGGTACTGCCCCAGAAATTAATTATGTTCAAAATTATATCACACACCACACCAGGCAATCTTGAGAAACAGAAATGCATCCCACATAACCTAGAAATATCAGAGAATTGTCTGAAAAAGTCATATGGGCAATTACTCTGATATTTAACCAGCTTGTTCTGTTGTGATATTAAAAATCCTTAGGTAGTTATAAAGACTGAAAGTCATACAGGTTCATTGGCTGAAGGGTAGGGAATTTTTTTTTTACCTTTTTTTGAGTGCGAAAGCACTCATTAGTGGCTTTCGCTCCAGGTAGTTATAGGAACTAAGTTATAGAAACTAGCCACCAGGGCAGCCCTCTGAGCACTTAATGTTCCCTTAGGACTATTTTCCTGGTTGCATTCGCACCTCCAGTTGGAAATTTGAAGTGGCTTAATCCATCACTTATGTCCTGCCGCTCTGGTTGTTGTGCGGGACATTTGACTGCGCTGAGAATGGCTTAGCCAGCTCTCACATTCTCCATCTTCATTTTTTTTATGATCTGTATAACAGTCCTGTCTTATACGTTATTAAATAGAACTGTTAAACAAAGAAAGTAAACACTATACGAAAAAGTATTATAGCATTTGCCATGTAGTTGATGGCTAATGTTGCTAGATGAGCTGGAATAAATTCTTAAAGACCCATTTTATGTCATACCATGAGCATTTTCCATATGGTTCATGGCAGCCAAATGGCACTTTAAAAACAATCATAAAGGGGTGTAACGAAACATTGTATATCGATTAGGGGTGTAACGGTACACAAAACTGACGGTTCGGTACGTAACTCGGTTTTGAAGTCACGGTTCTGTATAGCAGTTTTACAAAATGACTTTTTATTTATTTTTATTAAACAGTGGTTTACTGAAGAAGAAAAAACGTGTCTGTCCTTGAATGAATTAAATTATAACTAAAAGTTTATTGAAGATATTTCTATAAATTTTATATAGGGAGCCCTTACTTGCACATTAATATTAGAGATTAACAACAGAGCCCAAACTATTAGCCTAAATTCAGTTGCTATTTATTTTTAGGTATAATAATCAACACTCAAATAACACATTGTATGCAAACATGTAAACTTCACATAAGGCAGTTATTACATTAACTCTAATAATAAAATAGTTTTTTCTCCAATTCGTTGTTGAAATATAATCATTTATACACAGTGGCTGCCATTTTCATGACAGGTTTATATAACATGCATTAAATAATCAAGACATCATTAACAGGTTAAGTAGAATATAATGAATATATAGCCTAATATAAAGCATATATTTAGTGAAAGAGTTGATTTTTATAGTGAATAAAATTCTGTGGACACTGAATGACTGCCTGAGGAAAATGTGATGCTAACGTTACAATTACGATTGTTGTTTAGCTTACAAGCAGTTATTTTGAGGTCTTTCCGTCGTTGAAACACTGATTTAGCGATTACACCACATATATACATGACAGTAAGTTGTAATGTATCTTCAGCATACCTTCAGATGGTAATTCATGTGTATTCTTTAGGAAGAGATGATCGATCGCCTTCACAGATGATTGCGTTCATGCGCATCGCGCGGCTGCTTGAACTGTGATCAGTGATGATCAGTCACGCCACATATAGCTTCAAAACGGCATTTATTGTTTGTATTTCATGATAAAATGGACTGAATACTTATGTTCTTGTGGAAACTCGGATTGAAGTGTGTTTCGCGTTTAAAACAAGCCAACTGTTGACTGTTAAAGATTGCACTCGAAGACCGTGTGCAACCAAACCGAAAGCCCTGTACCGAAATGGTTCGGTACGAATACGTATACAGTTACACCCCTAATATCGATATATCGCAATATAAAAATGCAACGAATATCGATGATGTGAGTTAGTTTTATCCAAGACTCAGCTTACTGTATTTATAAAGTATAAATCACCCACAAATGTAAATTCTGTCATCTACTCACCCTCATTTAGTTTCAAACCTATGCGATTTTCGTTCATAAAACAATCTAAGAAATGTTATAAGGCATTGTAAAAATAATCAATCAAGCGGTCTAATCCAAATCCAAGTCTTCTGAAGAGACATGATGGCTTTGTATGACGGACAGATTTACATAATGAATCTTTTTATCTAAATCTATTGTTTAATATTTTCCTCTTTTATTTATTTATATATATATATATATACCTAATATAAATACATATCATACCATACCATGAATTTTAGATTAGATTAGATTCAACTTTATTGTCATTACACAAGTACAAGGCAACGAAATGCAGTTTAGGTCTAACCAGAAGTGCAATAGCAGCAAGTGCAGGATATACAGTGGTTGCGTTGCGTAAGTGCAGGACATGGAAATGTACTGAATATATATAAATATGTATAAGTAGAGAGATGGTTATTACTATAAACAGAACTGAATTTACAGATGAATATGTACTATGAATATAATATACAGATGGCTATTACTATAAACAGAATTTACAGGTGAATATGTACTATGAATATAATATACAGATGGCTATTACTATAAACAGAATTTTACAGATAGAGGTATACAATAATATGTTAGGCAAGATGAGGAATATAGCAGTGGATTAAGTTAGTGCAATAAATTATGGACAGAGCTATCCGAAAGAAAGTGTAAAAGTGCAGTGGAAAGTGGTTGCATATTACAGTTAGAAGTATGGTGCAAAATGCAAATGTAAACATTGTTACTGTAAATACAGTCGGCAGTGCAAATGAGCATATTCCAGTTAAGATATGGTGGTGCAAAATGCATAAGTAAACAGTTGTTACTGTAATAAACAGTTGGTAGTGCAAATAACAAAGTGAATGTAGATGTGAGGTCGGAGAGTTTGCAGTTTATGAGGGAAGTGGATCAACGGTGGTTTGAGTTCAGTAAAGAGACAGCTCTGGGGAAAAAAACTGTTCTTAAGTCTGCTTGTCCTGGTCCGGAGAATCCTGAAACGCCTGCTTGAGGGCAGGAGAGAAAACAGTCTGTGGGCTGGGTGAGAGGAGTCCTTGAGGATGCTGCGAGCTCTGTGCAGACAGTGTTTCCTCTGGATGTGCTCGATGGCAGGTAGTGGAGTCCCTGTGATGCGCTGGGCAGTTTTCACCACCCACTGCAGTGCCTTGCGCTCCGCAAGAGCAGCTCCCATACCATACTGCCACACAGTTGGTCAGGATGCTTTCTATTGCGCAGCGGTAGAAGTTCACCAGGATAGCCGAGGAGAGCTGATTCTTCCTCAGTGTCCTCAGGAAGAAGAGGCGCTGGTGAGCCTTCTTGACCAGGCTGGAGGTGTTGGTCGTCCACGACATGTCCGCCGAGATGTGGATCCCCAGGAACTTGAAACTGGAGACGCGCTCAACAGCCATTCCATTGATGTGGATGGTGTCTTGTGTGCCTCTTGACTCCTTCCTGAAGTCCACGATGAGCTCCTTCGTTTTGATGGTGTTGAGGAGCAGGTTATTATCAGTGCACCATGTGGCCAGGTGCTGGATCTCCTCCCTGTAGGCAGTCTCATCGTTGTTGCTGATGAGACCAATCACCGTAGTGTCGTCCGCAAACTTGACGATGGAATTAGATCCATACACAGGCTTGCAGTCGGAGGTTAAGAGGGACTGGAGAAACGGACTTAGCACACAGCCCTGTGGTACACCAGTGTTGAGTGTGATGGACGTGGAGCAGGTGGATCCTGGTCGAACATTCTGGGGTCTGTCAGTTAGGAAGTCCAAAATCCAGTTAGACATTGAAGTGTTGATGCCCAGGTCTCCAAGTTTGGCAATTAACTTGGATGGGATGACAGTGTTGAATGCTGAGCTGAAGTCAACAAACAGCATGCGTGCATAAGTGTTTTTACTGTCCAGATGGGTGAGCACAGAGTGCAGTGCCATGGAAACTGCATCCTCTGTGCTCCTATTTCTACTAAAGGGCAAACTGGTGTGAGTCCAATGTGGATGGTATAGAGTCTTTTAGGTGTTCCAGGACCAGCCGCTCAAAGCACTTCATAACGATGGGTGTCAGTGCTACAGGGCGGTAGTCATTAGGGCACCTCGTGCTGGAGTTTTGGCACTGGCACAATGGAAGTGCATTTAAAGCATGATGGTACAGCTGCTTGGGCAAGAGACAGGTTGAAAATGTCTGTAAAAACCCCAGCGAGCTGCTTTTATACCCAGGTATTATCATACTGTGAGATTACGATATCATTACCCCCCTAGTGTATATTAATATTTATACAGGTGCTGGTCATATAATTAGAATATCATCAAAAAGTTGATTTATTTCACTAATTCCGTTCAAAAAGTGTATATTATATTCATTCATTACACACAGACTGATATATTTCAAACATTTATTTATTTTAATTTTGATTATTACAGACAACTAAGGAAAATCCCAAATTCAGTATCTTAGAAAATTAGAATATTGTGAAAAGGTTCAATATTGAAGACACCTGGTGCCACACTCTAATTAGCTAATTAACTCAAAACACCTGTAAAGGCCTTTAATGGTCTCTCAGTCTAGTTCTGTAGGCTACACAATCATGGGGAAGACTGCTGACTTGACAGTTGTCCAAAAGACGACCATTGACACCTTGCACAAGGAGGGCAAGACACAAAAGGTCATTGCAAAAGAGGCTGGCTGTTCACAGAGCTCTGTGTCCAAGCACATTAATAAAGAGGCAAAGGGAAGGAAAAGATGTGGTAGAAAAAAAGTGTACAAGCAATAGGGATAACCGCACCCTGAAGAGGATTGTGAAACAAAACCATTCAAAAATGTGGGGGAGATTCACAAAGAGTGGACTGGAGCTGGAGTCAGTGCTTCAAGAACCACTACGCACAGACATGCAAGACATGGGTTTCAGCTGTCACATTCCTTGTGTCAAGCCACTCTTGAACAACAGACAGTGTCAGAAGCATCTCACCTATGCTAAAGACAAAAAGGAAAAAAAGTGGTCCAAAGTTATATTCTCTGATGAAAGTAAATTTTGCATTTCCTTTGGAAATCAGGGTCCCAGAGTCTGGAGGAAGAGTGGAGAGGCACACAATCCACGTTGCTTGAGGTCCAGTGTAAAGTTTCCACAGTCAGTGATGGTTTGGGGTGCCATGTTATCTGCTGGTGTTGGTCTGCTGTGTTTTCTGAGGTCAAAGGTCAACGCAGCCGTATACCAGGAAGTTTTAGAGCACTTCATGCTTCCTGCTGCTGACCAACTTTATGGAGATGCAGATTTCATTTTCCAACAGGACTTTGCACCTGCACACAGTGCCAAAGTAACCAGTACCTTGTTTAAGGACCATGGTTTCCCTGTTCTTAATTGGCCAGCAAACTCGCCTGACCTTAACTCCATAGAAAATCTATGGGGTATTGTGAAGAGGAAGATGCGATATGCCAGACCCAACAATGCAGAAGAGCTGAAGGCCACTATCAGAGCAACCTGGGTTCTCATAACACCTGAGCAGTGCCACAGACTGATTGACTCCATGCCACACCGCATTGCTGCAGTAATTCAGGAAAAAGGAGCCCCAACTAAGTATTGAGTGCTGTACATGCTCATACTTTTCATGTTCATACTTTTCAGTTGGCCAAGATTTCTAAAAATCCTTTCTTTGTACTGGTCTTAAGTAATAGTCTAATTTTATGAGATACTAAACTTGGGATGTTCCTTAGTTGTCAGTTATAATCATCAAAACAAAAAAACCAAAAAACTTTAAAATATATCGATCTGTGTGTAATGAATGAATATAATATAGAAGTTTCACTTTTTGAATGGAATTAGTGAAATAAATCAACTTTTTGATGATATTATAATTACAGGTGCTGGTCATATAATTAGAAGTAATTTACAACGCCTTGTAATTCACACCTTGATAGCACGCAAATACACACTGAAATGCGTGAGTGTATAACGTGCCACGCCATTACTTTCATCTAAGAAAAGAAAAATGGCCTACTGCAATTTTCTGGTGTTATTTATTTATTGATTGATTGGGTATTCTACAGCCCTTTATCAAACTTCTCAACACACAGTCCACCTCAGATTGTTGTTAATCAATGCACACACACACACACACACACACACACACACAAACAAAAAACTATCTGTGCATAATATTCTGATTGGGTGGGCAAGGCAGAGGTTTGGGTGGGCTCAGCCCACTCCTGCTGCCCATGCCTAGATCAGGCCCCGTTCCTAACTACTAAACTAAAATCTTTCCCAGTTCCTGCGGTGTGAACATGCCAAAAAGCAAGTACTTCCGTCATTAGTTAAATTAACTATGAAAAGGTTCCTCTGGTGTGAAAGCCCCTAATGAAATTATCAGTTGTTTTAAATGTAGCCACAAACTCATAGGGGTCTTGTCAATATAGCTGTCTTTATATTTTAGGTAGGAGATTATATTTGGTAGCCATTAGGGTTGGGCGATGTCTCCTAAATTGGCAGCTGACAATGTTTATAGTAAAACATCGTGATGGACGATGATATCGTCGTTTTTTTAATTAATTCAAATATATAATTTACTATATCTATATTTTACAATCTCTTTACATAAATACTATTTTCTACTTCAAAACTATATATAATTTTGTTATTTTACTAACCCAAATAATGACTCATCCGCGCTAGGTTGCACGTGAGGGAAAAAAGTAGCTTCCTTCCACTTAAGAAGAGTGCACTTTTTATTTTAATAAATCTCTTTACATAAATGCTATTTTCTACTTCAAAACTATAATTTCGTTACTAACCCAGTGTTTTGTGAAGCACAAAGCTTTGTTTACAAAGGAAATAAATTTGCAGCCATAAATGGATTCATGCCGAATGAGAGAGAGGTAGGCTGAGCCCAATTTAAGATTTGTCAGCTTTATTCTGTTTTGCGACTTCCGTGAATTTTAACAATAGGCCTAACGTTAGTCCATTTTATCCCACATGGACATCTCGTTTCTTTTCTCAAATCTTCACTTGCGTCGCACCCATTTTCAAAGGGAATTATAAACGTTTCTTCCTTTCGTTTGTTTATAATTAAGTCTATTATACTCATTCACGTCCTTTACTGTGGGAAAGTAGAAAAACACTGTAGGATGAGTAGGCTACCTTTTTACTTTTATTTAACACAGTTTGTGCTTGTTATTAGACTTGGTAAGGCGCGTCAAGTTTATTTGAATGGCGCATTTCACACACACAGGCCATTTTACTTTTGTTTTCTCTGGCAGTGAATAATCAAACATAGCTTAAATGTCTTGACCCTGTGGAAGATAAAATTCGCTCTTCAGAACAAGTGTTGCTTTGCAACATCAGGAGAACACATGAAGACGAAGATATTTGAGAAGGTGTCTACAGCTCGTGGTTCATCTCGCGCAGAGCGGTATATGACGCATCTTTGAGGGGAAATTAGATTTTTTTTTTTTTTTTTTTTTACTAATATTAAATTTTCTTATATTCTTTAGGTTACCATTATTTACTGATAATCGTTTAAATGTTTTACAGGCTGTGGTGTGTTGTTTCACTGACGGAAGTGCTGAAATAAACATGCATACTTATGAAATGGATGTTTGAGCCTCGTTTATTTCAAAATGTAGGCTATATCTGGCAAAGACTACAGTATTTAAAATAGAATATATGCATTAGTTATATTCTCAATATAATATACAGAGCAATCCCTGCAACGTTTTTAGTTTAACTATAGAAGAGGATTAGTGTGCGTCCTACTCACAACAAGACTCGCAATGGGGGGCATGGCATCACGATGGTGGCGCTCCATCGTGATGTCAGTCAGCATCCGCACAACCCTAGTATCCATCAAAAAGTTTTAAAAGCACTGTTCTAAAGAATAAAACTACATGGTGGAGAGCACTCTGCTCACTCTCTGGGCTTCTACCATGATGAAGAACAACCATAATCATTCATCCACCCTGTCTGTTTCAGTTAGATATCATGTTCTCTCTTTCACTCTCTTGTTTTACAGGAGTTTATGGAAGATCAGAAGTACCGGGATGAGGAGGATTTACAAGAGAAGTTGGATTCTTTTAAAAGTAAGAGTTGCAAACTAAAGGATAGTTGAAATAATTCTCTCCAGCGTTTATATGCACAGGTTTTATGTGTTTGTGGCGTGAATGCTAAGAGAGCTTGTGTGGGTGTTTGTGCATGTGTGATTGACTTGCTTTCTCCATATGGTCTAGCAGGAATGTGCTGGTCTTGTCCCCTTGTTGTTGTTTTAGTGCTAAGGGTTTTGGACATGTGCTTCTTGTGGGAGAGGAAAATAACGGTGTGTGTGTGGGAAAGGACAACTGGAATGTAAACAAACAGTTCTCTGAGCCTTTCAGTCAAAGCTTAAATGTGGTTTTGCTTTTCTCTGTGAAAACCTTCATGCAAACTTCAGCCACCTGAATCCTGAAGTCATCTTCCTGCTCTTTCTAATGTTAACCCTTCTCAGAAAATGACGTAAATATTGACACTATTCCCTTTTTTGACTTAAAGTTCCAGGTAGTATTGTTCCATGTAAAAACATGATCTTTATAATCATTCATAATAACTTGCTCTGTTTCTAAAAGGGATGATAATAATATAATATAATATTAGGGCTGCAACGATGCGTCGACGTCATCGAACATACGAAAATGCGTCAACGCGTCACATTATTTACGTTCTAGAATAGAACAGATCTAGAATAATGGCGGCTTCTGCTCCCGGGCATAGTGTATCATTTAATGATCATTTATCATATAAAGCCAGACCGCGACATTCAAAAGTGTGGGAGCACTTTAAACAGAAGCCGAATAAAACTGATTTGTTCGCTCTGTAACGCCGTTTTCACACTGCACACTGTGGCAGAGCAGAAGCTGTGCATGTTTAGAATGGGAGCAGCGCATGCCCGTTGTGCTTTTTACACTGCCAGTGTTTGTCTCGCGCAGCTGAACCGTGGCGTGTGTATAGCAAATACAGACAAATTCGGTCACATTTTCCGGTGTTCTTCTCCAACCCCAGTACGTCTCATGCTTTTATTTATTATGGGCAGCATGTATCTGCTGCAAATGCGACCGGGTTCCCCTCTGTCCCAAACACATGCATATATAACATGCTGTATATAGGTAGTTTACATAATTACAGTAACATTAAAGTTAAGATATGCCTCTAGTTTTAATAATTTAAATGTGTCTTTTGAAGTTTGGCAAAAAGTTTCTGGCAGCTTTAGTCGTTGTTTATGTATATTTTCAAAATAGACGATTAGTTATACATTAACACCTATGTTGAAAGCTCCTGTATGTGAACCTTTTGCAGATAAATACAAGGGCATTTTCGTTTACTATTGACACAAATCAATAAGTAAATCATACTCGACTATTATAGTAAAAAACATTTCCTAATTAGGCCTACTTGTCTGTATACATTTTATGATGAATAGTATCATTAGTTATACATAATGTTTAAAATGCTTTTTGTGTTCATACATTTCATAATAAAATGGCATAAGTACATTACCCTTAATGAAATACAATTAATATTGTCATCATTCATTGATTTCATGTTAAAATAAAATACAAATTTACTACCCTCTTTGAAATACATTAATCAGTAAAAAATTTTCGACAGAAAAAATAATTGTTAGTTGCAGCTAACATGTATGTATCAGGTATAATACATGGTAAATGTTCTCAAGGAAAACAATGTTGTAAACTATGGGTGTCAGTTGATACTACATTAGCCTACTAATATTAAAGGTAAAAAATAACTTGTATACAAACACTTAAATGACACTACATTGTGTTTTTTTGTATAATAAAGTTATAATATTAACTTTACAATTACATAATCATAATTCTACTCCAATTCGTTTTTTGAAATATAAACATTTAAATGGGGGCGGTCATAAAAACTTGCCAGATTTATTCATACATAGTACATGCATTAAATATTGAAGAACATTGACAATGAATATCCTATGAAATGTGGTGCATATAATTAGCAAAATGTTCCTCTCTAGAGTTAATTTTTCTAGCTTACTAACAAGTTTATGGACACTGGATATGGTTTTTCTGAGGTAAATGTGACGCTATTTTGCAAGTTCTCCCACTTAGAAATCAAGGAGGGGTCTGAAATTGTCATCGTAGGTGCATGTCCACTGTGAGAGACATAATCTAAAAAAAAAAAAAAAATCCAGAAATCACAATGTATGATTTTTTTTTTTTTTTTACTATTTATTTGTATGATACAGCTGCAAATAAGTATTTGACCGCCTGAGAAAATCAATGTTAATATTTGGTACAGTAGCCTTTTTTTGCAATTACAGAGGTCAAACGTTTCCTGTAGTTTTTCACCAGGTTTGCACACACTGCAGGAGGGATTTTGGCCCACTCCTCCACACAGATCTTTTCTAGATCAGTCAGGTTTCTGGCCTGTCGCTGAGAAACAGAGTTTGAGCTCCCTCCAAAGATTCTCTATTGGGTTTATGTCTGGAGACTGGCTAGGCCACGCCAGAACCTTGATATGCTTCTTACAGAGCCACTCCTTGGTTATCCTGGCTGTGTGCTTGGGGTCATTGTCATGTTGGAAGACCCAGCCTCGACCCATCTTCAATGCTCTAACTGAGGGAAGGAGGTTGTTCCCCAAAATCTCGCAATACATGGCCCTGGTCATCCTCTCCTTAATACAGTGCAGTCACCCTGTCCCATGTGCAGAAAAACACCACCCCCATGCTTCACAGTAGGGATGGTGTTCTTGGGATGGTACTCATCATTCTTCTTCCTCCAAACACGTTTAGTGGAATTATGACCAAAAAGTTATATTTTGGTCTCATCTGACCACATGACTTTCTCCCATGACTCCTCTGGATCAGTGGTTCCCAAACCTGTCCTGAAGGACCACCAGCACTGCACATTTTGTATGTCTCCCTCATCAAACACACCTGATTCAACTCATGAGCTCATTAGTAGAGACTGCAAGACCTGAAATGGGTGTGTCAGATATAGGAAGACATACAAAATGTTCAGGGCTGGTGGTCCTCCAGGACAGGTTTGGGAACCACTGCTCTGGATCATCCAAACTTAAGACCTTGACCTTGACATGCCTTGACATGTGCTGGTTTAAGCAGGGGAACCTTCCGTGCCATGCATGATTTCAAACCATGACGTCTTAGTGTATTACCAACAGTAACCTTGGAAACAGTGGCCCCAGCTCTTTTCAGGTCATTGACCAGCTCCTCCCGTGTAGTTCTGGGCTGATTTCTCACCTTTCTTAGGATCATTGAGACCCCACGAGGAGAGATCTTGCATGGAGCCCCACTCCGAGGGAGACTGACAGTCAAGTTTAGCTTCTTCCATTTCCTAGTGATTGCTCCAACAGTGTACCTTTTTTCACCAAGCTGCTTGGCAATTTCCCCGTAGCCCTTTCCAGCCTTGTGGAGGTGTACAAATTTGTCTCTAGTGTCTTTGGAAAGCTCTTTGGTCTTGGCCATGTTAATAGTTTGATTCTTACTGATTGTATGGGGGGGACAGGTGTCTTTATGCAGCTAACGACCTCAAACAGGTGCATCTAATTTAGGATAATAAATGGAGTGGAGGTGGACATTTTAAAGGCAGACTAACAGGTCTTTGAGGGTCAGAATTCTAGCTGATAGACAGGTGTTCAAATACTTATTTGCAGCTGTATCATACAAATAAATAGGTTTAAAAAAATCCTATATTGTGATTTCTGGATTTTTTTTTTTTTTGATTATGTCTCTCACAGTGGACATGCACCTACGATGACAATTTCAGACCCCTCCATGATTTCCAAGTGGGAGAACTTGCAAAATAGCAGGGTGTTCAAATACTTATTTTCCTCACTATATATATATATATATATATATATATATATATATAATTTATTTATTTATTTCAAAAATCATTAGGATATTAAATAAATCATGTTCCATGAAGATATTTTGTAAATTTCCTACCATACATATATTAAAAATATATATTATTATTAGTAATATGCATTGCTAAGGACTTTATTTGGACAACTTTAAAGGTGATTTTTTCAATATTTAGATTTTTTTTGCACCCTCAGATTCCAGATTTTCAAATAGTTGTATCTCGGCCAAATATTGTCCTATTTGGATTTAATGTTTGTGCACATGAAGTGGGGGTGGCATGATTAGCTTCAAATTAAAAATTCTACAATTATTTTAGAGCTCCTTGGATTATTTGTCATCCATTTCATCCATTTTTATTACAGATTAAAGGTGCCCTAGAATGATTTGAAACAACATTTTAAATTGTTCTCTGGTATCTACACAGAGGGTATATGGCTTATTTAAGGTCAATAATTGTCCAGATACGGTTTTACAGGTCCATTTACAACTCTAGAAATCTCCCCCAGGATGAAATGGTCTGTTTTTGCCTTATTTGGAAAGGTCATGAATATTAATGCAGAGTTCTCCTCTGATTGGCTGTTTCACTGCGCGGCTCAATGATAGCTGACCGTCATGACGATGGAGAGATTAGGCATTCAACCTTATATGTTTGAGCCCGTTTCTGACGAAGATGCAGATTTTGAGGAACAACAACATGTTTTGAGATTGGAAATGAACGCTTCTGAATGGTAAATTAAGTCTTTATTTTAATTAGGAACCTGCAAAATCATTACGTCCGTACCAGAACTTCAGCCTAAACGATAACTAGCAAATAGTCACAACTTTTTTAGCATTGTAAAAACATTTTAATTATTGTAATGTGTCCCTGTATGATTTTACTTCTTTTTACTTTACTTCTTATAATGATAGCTTCTTCACTTTGAATCACAAACTGAACTGGGTAGCGCTTAAATATGTTGTTTGAACAGTAACGTTTGAGTTTGACAGTAGAGTACTGATTTAAAAGTCGATTATTTAGCCATTTAGTTAGGTAAGCTACTTGGATTATCCTATTGTTACTGTACTAGCATTTTGCGTTGGATCTAGACAACAACGGGGATATTATCGTTAATGCTGTCTCTCTAAGAAGCTCTTTAATCAGAAATTGTTTAGACAGTCAAGAAGTGGATAAAATCACTTACTGCTTGCAGGTATATGGTTGGAATTGCCCCTTTCTTCAGTATCAGACGCTGAGCAAAGCCTGCTTGATATTGTCCCAGGTTTGAAAACTGTCCGTGGTGAAATGGGCTGTGCAAACTAACAACTTTGAATTAAATTTTTGCGGTATCCGATTATAAATAAACACCAACCATGCCTGTTGACATGTTTTATTTGTGGGAAGAGTATGAAACGTCTTCACATCCCCTGTACAGCCTGGAACATAATATTTTGTTGCCATGATCTGCCATGTTCTCTATCCTCGCGTGACGCTTGTTTACCTGCATAACTCCCGATGATTCAGCTGCGCAGTTTCGCCTGACAGTGAACATGTGCTTGCATATGCAAATGTTGGGGGTGTACATATTAATGATCCCGACGATTGCATCATTCTCATGTTACGTTGAGATTTGCCTATTTTTCCGTGGTGTTTTTCACAAACGAGATTTACATATGAAGGAGGAGGCAATGGTGTTTGAGACTCACTGTATGTGATTTACATGTACTGAACTCCTGTTATTTAACTATGGCAAGGTTAATTCAATTTTTCATTCTAGGGCACCTTTAATACATGTATATAAAAGTATTTAATTTACAAGTGTCATGCTTGTGATTTATGACATCATTACTGCTTTATTTATTCAGAAAAAGAACTTCAAGTAACTTCATTGTATTACTGTAACAACAGTGCCCCCTCTACATACATATAACATTCTACCAGGCGGGCACTAGGACCTGGAGGAGGCTTCTGCTGCTGCAGAGGCTGCTGCGGGCTAGAGAGTGGGGAGACCATATGTACGTTAGGGTTTGGCGATGTCTCCTAAATTGGCAGCTGACAATGTTTACAGTAAAACATTGTGATGGACGATGATATCGTCGTTTTTTTCATTAATACAAATATATAATTTACTATATCTGTATTTTACTATCTCTTTACATAAATACTATTTTCTACTTCAAAACTATATATAATTTTGTTATTTTACTAACCCAAATAATGACTCATCCGCGCTAGGTTGCACGTGAGGGAAAAAAGTAGCTTCCTTCCACTTAAGAAGAGTGCACTTTTTATTTTAATAAATCTCTTTACATAAATGCTATTTTCTACTTCAAAACTATAATTTCGTTACTAACCCAGTGTTTTGTAGGCTATGTTAATGTTGTTTTACGTGAATAATACAGCGTGAAGCACAAAGCTTTGTTTACAAAGGAAATAAATAATTTGCAGCCATGAATGGATTCTTGCCGAATGAGAGAGGTAGGCTGAGCCCAATTTAAGATTTGTCAGCTTTTTTATTCTGTTTTGCGACTTCCGTGAATTTTAACAATAGGCCTAACGTTAGTCCATTTTATCCCACATGGACATCTCGTTTCTTTTCTCAAATCTTCACTTGCGTCGCACCCATTTTCAAAGGGAATTATAAACGTTTCTTCCTTTCGTTTGTTTATAATTAAGTCTATTATACTCATTCACGTCCTTTACTGTGGGAAAGTAGAAAAACACTGTAGGATGAGTAGGCTACCTTTTTACTTTTATTTAACACAGTTTGTGCTTGTTATTAGACTTGGTAAGGCGCGTCAAGTTTATTTGAATGGCGCATTTCACACACACAGGCCATTTTACTTTTGTTTTCTCTGGCAGTGAATAATCAAACATAGCTTAAATGTCTTGACCCTGTGGAAGATAAAATTCGCTCTTCAGAACAAGTGTTGCTTTGCAACATCAGGAGAACACATGAAGACGAAGATATTTGAGAAGGTGTCTACAGCTCGTGGTTCATCTCGCGCAGAGCGGTATATGACGCATCTTTGAGGGGAAATTAGATTTTTTCTTAGTTTTTTTAACTAATATTTAATTTTCTTATATTCTTTAGGTTACCATTATTTACTGATAATCGTTTAAATGTTTTACAGGCTGTGGTGTGTTGTTTCACTGACGGAAGAGCTGAAATAAACATGCATGCTTATGAAATGGATGTTTGAGCCTCGTTTATTATTTCAAAATGTAGGCTATATCTGGCAAAGACTACAGTATTTAAAATAGAATATATGCATTAGTTATATTCTCAATATAATATACAGAGCAATCCCTGCAAAGTTTTTAGTTTAACTATAGAAGAGGATTAGTGTGCGTCGCACTCACAACAAGACTCGCAATGGGGGGCATGGCATCACGATGGTGGCGCTCCATCGTGATGTCAGTCAGCATCAGCACAACCCTAATGTACGTAGTGTCCGTGACGTCTCCCATATATATATATATATATATATATATATATATATATATGCATACACACACACACACACACACACACACACACACACACACACACATACATACACACACATGTATATATGTGTGTATATATACATGCATACATACACACACACACACATATATTTATATATATAATATATACATATATATACATACGCGAGTGGTGAACGAACAGTCAAAACACCAGAGTTGTGTTGAGAGGATTCTGAGTAACTTAAACACCTCTGATTGCCATTGCATTCACATGGTCAATAGATGTCTGCGATTAACTACAATGATAAGTGCTTGAAAAATGCATTGCAAATCGAAACATTTGACATGCTTCACAGCTCGCTTGTGCAGATACACATGGGAGTGTTTGAAAGCCACCGACTATCAGCGGGTACCAAATTTTCTCAGTACTATGTACTACCAGTACTGCAGAAATGCTGGTACCAAAGAAGTACCAATACTTATGACAACCCTATGCAGATTTCACTATGATATAAATCTCTAAACTCTCTAAAAAAAAAAAAAAATTCTCCTGTTTTTACATTTAGATTACTTTTGCCGTCATCTAATGCTCACTTAAAGTTTATCTCTAAAAACAATTAAAAAAACGACTTAAATGATTATCCATTTTTATACTTTACATTTATAATGTTGTAATGCTTAAATTCAGTTGTAGCAGTTAAAATGATTGATTTTAGTTTATTTTATTTAGACAAAATACTGTTTTAAAGGTGCAGTGTGTAATATATTTAAGAGGGTCTATTGACAGAAATGCAATAGAATACATAACTGTTTTCAGTGGTGTATAAAGACCTTACATAATGAACCCTTATGTATTTATTATCTTAGAATGAGGCATTTCTATCTACACACACCGCTAGTCCCGTTACAGTGAAGTCACCATTTTGCGCTGCCATGTTTCTACAGTAGCCCTAAACGGACAAACTGCTTTACTGAGCGCTAGTCACTCTCTGCTCTCTCCGACGAGAACATTTTTGTCCTGTGTCGGCCACCATAGATTCTTTGTGCTTCGAAAGGGAGGGGTGAACGGTGAGCATTTGCAATTCGCAAAATTCTTAAAATTTACACAGTGCACCTTTAATATCAGCTATTTTATAGATTGTGTTTTGTACTGTATCTGAAACAACTGTCCTTTTTGGCTGACATCATGAAATCCTTTTACTTTTTAACCCCTCCCCTCTAACCACCTGTCTCCATTTTGGTACGTAATGGCCACTTTTCAAGTCCTGCTCTACTTTTTCTCTCTCTCTATCTCTCTCTCTCTCCCCTCTTTCAGTCAGAAATACATCAGATTATGGAATAAAATGGGTTGCAGTTTGCGAAGCATGTTTCATGTTGACTTTAGACCCAAGGGACTCTAAATTATTGACTACCAGCCGTTCACAGTGTATACATTTGGGTTTGTGGGTCATTTTCTAGAGGGAGTGATCAGGTTAAAGGGGTTAAGTGGCTCTGACTGTTACAATGATTTCTTGTTAAACAGAGTGAGAAAAAAGGATGGAAGGAAATGATTGAAGTCAAAGGCACAAGGGGCAGGAGTAGTGCTCAACTCTCGAGATTGCCCTTGACACTGTTGAAATGAAGGCACGCACTTCCACACAAACACACACAGGGTTTTTCCTGGGTCAAAAATGTTCTTCGGTGGTGGCTGACAGACATGGTCATCCATTCACACACACACGCACAGTAAAAAAGTACCCTACCCACGTGATCTGCAAGCGCAATACTGATAATACATTTTAAATAAATTCAAAGAATGTTTGTAATTTTTGCTTCGCTTATTTTGATACCTTGATGTTTGTTTTTGTTCCTCATTTTTACACTATTTACAGATTATTGATTTGGTATATAATCATTTAACATTAACATTTATGCATTTGGCAGACGCTTTTATCCAAAGCGACTTACAGTGCCCTTATTACATATCATATCAATCATATCAATATTAAAAAGTAGCATAAAAAAATGAACAAATACGCAAATTTTCTGCCATATACAATTTCATAAAATTATCAGCTAGCTAATAACAACTTTGTTCTGGGTTCACCTCACTCCAGTCTAAACTAAATTATTTATAGGCTATTTATTTTACTACACATTGTGAACATAAATAAGCTGAAAGACTGTGGATAATTAAAACTAACTCTTACATCCACATGCTAAATTGGGTAAGCACACTTGTGTTCTCATTTCAGATGTGTTCTGAATAAATGATTAAACTGATTCGTGAGTTCAGTGTTAGAAAGATCAGTTGTTGTCGTTAAAATGATTCGGTTCAAAGGAGTCATTAGGTCGCGAATCGGACATTAGCAGATGCGTTGTGTGCGAATCCCGTCTGTTAGAACATAGCAAAAGATTTGTCAACACACAGAAAACATTTCATAACCGGATAGGATTTGTTTCCCGTTTATTGAAAATATGCGTTTATGACAGCTGGTCAGAGAAGAGTCAACGTTTTTTGAGCGCAATTCACACCCAGCGGTAATTCAAGGAAAACATTGTCTGATAGCGCCACGTGCAACATGGATTCGGATTTCCGACCTTTTGATTTTGATTAACGTAATGTTGAAGACAGAGTGCGAGCGGGGGAGGAGCTCTCTGATCGTTCTCTCTGTCACTCAGTTAATGCAAGCGCAGCAGTCATCTATTCTACATCACTCGTAAATCACAATAACTGATCAAATCAGGCTTTGGCGGGACAAAAATTTGTTTTGGCGGCCGCCAAAACATTTTCAATGTAAGAAAAACCCTGCACACAGTCTGAGCACTTGCCGCAGTGTTTGACCCACTAATGTCAGTATGTGTGTATACCACTGCCCTATATCCAGAAATGAAATAAGAGTTTGGAGAAAAAGAATACAGTTTCGAATAAGAGGAGACACTATCCAAAAAAGAACCATTTAGAGAGATAGTGATTTAGTCAGTGAAAATTTTAACATTTAGGCAGGGTTAGTGTATTTTGATGGACGCCCTCTCTTGCCAGCTCTTTCACATGCACTCATTCAGCTCTGGGCTGAACAGGCTGCGTTTGTGTTCATAGGGGGCTATTGTAACCCTCTCCTTCTCATCAGCCTCCTCTCACGGTGACTCGGTTACATTTTCAATGCGTCCACTCCAACAGAAGCCACATTGTGAGATTGAAACAACACAGAATGAGAGAGAAGGAGAGGGGATGGAGAGGAAATATTCAGGAACTAGAATAATCTAGCAAAATCAAATGGGACAAGGATTCAAATCTGGTACTAGCTGTCCTCATTTACAGATATAGCCGGCCATCCTTTGTGAAATAGGCCTAATTTTGGTTAAACTTGCTGAGAAATGCAGGGCTTTCCAATTGTCCTCTGTTGTTTCCCTCTGAAACGCAGCTGTCACATGCCTGACCTCTAGATGCTGCCACTTTCAGATGGTGTGTGTGTGTTTATGCTTTGTACATTTGCATTGTTTTTGCTGAAATATTAAAATGTTGCTTGTTTTTTTCCAATCTACAGATAAATATGCAGAGTTTGACCTGAACGATCAGGGGGAGATCGGTAAGTGTGTGTGTGTGTGTGTGTGTGTAGTTAAGTCTGTGAGTGTTAGTGAGGAAGGGCTCTCTTGTCATGCCACTGTGTAGGCGATACCATGCTTGATAGATGGGAAACATGAGAACTCTCCTGTAACAAACTTAACAGTCACTGTCACATGCTGTAGAAAGAGTAGGAATGACTGAAGAGGTATGGAGATATAAAAAAAAATGTGATAATAGTATTCAGCAATGCTATTCAGGAACACCATATGAAAACATTAATTTACATTTTTGGCTGGCAATTTTACAATTTGAAACTTTTGACACTCCTGTTTCTGTACATTACATTTCATGATTCTAAAAGTTTTAAGAGCTGAATGCTTATTTTAAATCATTAAATCCTGATGTCCCTAGAACTAGGGATGGGCGATATGGACTTAAAAATGTATCACAATATTTTCTGGTATTTATTGCGATAATGATATCAATGACAATAAATGTTTTTGGCAACAAGTGAGAGCTGCATGCATTCTTGAGAGCCTCAGAAAAACAAACAATGATCTAACTTAAAACTTATCTGTCATCAAATAGACTCCTATAATACATACAAAATATATATATTTTAAACCCAGTAAAAATTTACACCAGCCTTTTCAGAAATGGAAAAGTTGCAAATATACTTTTCCTCTGTAAAAGTGCTAGGTAATGTTACTTTAAATAGTGCAACTGTGATGAAAAACATCACACAATACAAACAATAATAATTCAAATCAATGACAAGTTTGAAATGTAAACACAGATTCTGTATTTATTCATACTCTCATGGTGCAAACAGCAAAAGTAATAATCCCAACCATGTCTTCAGGTTACAAAAAAGTTGTAAATAATGATTTAATGATAGAACTTAAATAATTTGAACTAAAGCTTGATAATCATGTGTGAATGAAAATGTATTAATACATATTTGTCATTTTAAATTTCTATGCAAATGACAGGCTTACCCTCATCATATGTTGGAGGAAAGTGGCATAGGCCATCATTCCTGATTGTGAATCCAAACAGCTGAAAGTTTGTGCCACTTGGTATACTTGCACAAATGTGTAGTTTGTGAGCAAGTATGTTTATATGAGAGAGAGTGGCATACTGTACATTGTGGGAGTCAGAAATTGAATACACAATGAGGAAAAAAGTATTTGAAATCTATCCACTAATGCAAATTATGTGGGTAGATGAACAGTGACTGTTCTGTGTAGCTCTGCTTACTATGGCAGCAAGTTTGGTGTTGTAGTATCAGCCCTGTGTTCGATTCACACACCCAGCACAGATCACACATATGTGCTGTTGTCTTCAGGGTGTTATCACGTGTTCATTAAGATTGCTATACACATTGCTAAAGTTTAAATGCATTTCTGTGAATGTTAGGGTTGTTCCAAACTACATAACTAGTTTGTTTTAAGTAAACTCTGTATAAATAGACAAAAAAAACACCCAAAAAAAAGTGAAATAAAAAATATAACTCAGCAGCCAAAGACATCCATCTGCATGTGTACATGGACTGCACAGTCCTTCAAAAGGTTTTATGAAAGATATTCAACAAATATATGGGCTAATGGCCTAGTTAATTAACTAGTTGATTGATGGACAACTAGTCAGCCATGCCGTCTTTATTAGGGATCTAATATATTATTAGGGGTATATAATTTATTAGGGGTCAAGCTGTGAGTCTGTGTGGAGTAGTTATCTGTTGGCATATTTGTGTTTGTGTGATGGCTGTACGTGTTCCCTTTGCAGACATGATGGGCATGAAAAGAATGATGGAGAAGTTGGGTGTGCCAAAGACTCATCTGGAGATGAAGAAAATGATCTCAGAGGTGACGGGGGGCTGCAGCGACACCATCAACTACAGGGACTTTGTGAAAATGATGCTTGGCAAGCGATCAGCTGTTCTCAAGCTGTAAGTTTGTGTGTGTTTAAACATGTTTCTGTGGTTCTTTGTGCATGTTCTCTCTAAGGCTGTAACAACTCATCGATAAAATCGATTATTATTGATAATGAAAATAATTGCCAACGAATTTGATTTTCGATTAGTTGCGTCTGCGTGCTGTGTTCGGAAACTATCAGCCAGTCACGTTGCTTTACAGAAGTGAAATGTATACATCATCTGAAAGCTGAATAAATAAGCTTTCCATTTGATATATGGTTTGTTAGGATAGGAAAATATTTGGCCGAGATACAACTATTTAGGGCTGAACAATTAATTGCATTTGCGATATTATCGCGATATGATAACCCGATTTCCGAACCGCAAAGGCTGCGATTACAGTCTGGTCACGTGACACGCGAGAGTAAAGTCTGCAGAAGAAGAAGCAACTTGGCACGCTACACATATCATATGCCTGGCCTAAAAGGGAAAAAAAACTGTTTGTGTTTGATCTATCTAATATTGTGTTGTTCATACTATAGGCTACTATCATCTCTCCAATGATTCTGGATCGCTGCGTGTGTTTTAGAAACACCCGTATTCTGATTGCTTCCATTATCTCTCTCACTCTCACTCTCACTCTCACTCTCACTCTCACACTCACTCTCACACTCACACTCACACTCACTCTCACTCTCACTCTCACTCTCACTCTCACTCTCACACTCACACTCACACTCACACTCACACTCACACTCACACTCACACTCACACTCACTCTCACTCTCACTCTCACACTCACACTCACACTCACACTCACACAAGAACCATAAAATAATATTTCATAACGTTCCGAAAGGTTGACGGCGCGAATTGCAATGACATTCGCAGGCTTCTTTGCACAGGATATGCGCTGTGAGAAACTTTGCTTGATGTCACGCTTACAGTGTGTGTTCTCGCCCGCCGGTATTTTCCTTACAAATGCTCTACGAAGGCTTCATTCATGTCGTTAGGAATGCAGTGTGCTTGTATATTAAAAATAAGAAACTCGCTGACAGAAGGCTTTCCATTTCAAATGCTCAGGCAGCGCTTTGTGAAGAGTGCTCGCGAGAGTGCTCGTCTCAAAATGCTTTTATGACGCAAAATTAATGTAAACACCATTAGTAATGTCTTAATGAATTAAACAGACAGGGCAAAAACATCTTATATTTCAAAAGAGATCTGTGCATGAATGCAGGTCTCCCGCTGTCTATGATGATGTCATCATTAATAATCAAACAACAGTAAAGCTGAGAAAGAGAAAAATCACTCACAGTTCAGACACCCTTAAATACTGAAAGCACTCTTTGTTCATTGCTTGTAATATGTTTTTTTTTGTTCCTCTTTATGATTTACTAGCTTATGTTTTGCAGCTGTATTAGTTTATATATTTAAAATTATTAACATGCAATTGTTTTAATTAAAATGTTATAATGTGTAGTTATTTTAAAAAGCTTATAATTGCATATATCATAATAAAAAACATTTTAAGTTTTTAATAAATTAATAATATTAATAATTAATAAGGAAAAAGTTCAAGAATTGTTTTGGAATCGGATCGTGACTCCCAGAATCGGAATCGGATTGTGAGGTACCAATTAAAGATTTCCACCATTACTATACAATGATGTATTGTTGAATAATACAGAAGATAAAAAGTAAAAAAAATAATCGCATATTAAATCGCAATCGCAATCCGATTTTTTTCCAAAATCGTTCAGCCCTACAACTATTGGAAAATCTGGAATCTGAGGGTGCAAAAAACTCTAAATATTGATAAAATCGCCTTTTAAAGTTGTCCAAAGTCCTTAGCAATGTATATTACTAATAATAATAGATTTTTTATATATGTACGGTAGTACATTACATGTTACTATGTTCATACCTCGTACAAGTTAATATGGTAACACTTTACAATAAGGTTGTATTAGTTAACATTAGTTAATGCATTAGTTAACATGAACTAACCATGAACAACACCTCTGTTCAGCATTAGTTAATCTTTGTTAACGTTAGGTAATGTTAGTTCACAGTGCATTAACTAATGTTAACAAGATTTCAATAATGCATTAGTAAATGTCGAAATTAACATTAACAAAGATAAATAAACGCTTTATAAGTGCAGTTCTTTATTAGTTCATGTTAATTAATGTAGTTAACTAATGTTAACTAACAAACCTTATTGTAAAGTGTTACCGTTAATATTTTGTTTGTTTGTTTTATTTGCTCGATAAAATCTAATGTCTGCTTTAAAATAGTAAGCAGTTGTTTTTATGTTTAGACTGTATTTTAACCCTTTTTTGCTTATAATTTATAGCATAGCCTACATGGAAACATTCACTATATCTGTTTTCATAGGCTTTATATTACACATTGTTTGGAGAACAGCATTGGGTAGGATGTGGAATAACATTAATTAAAAATACATTTTAATTCATTATTTTAAACAAAAATATGTTTTTAATGTATAATATAAAATGTAAAATATTAACTGATTAACCCATTATCAAAATAATCGTTAGTTGCAGCCCTAGTTCTCTTTCCATCTTGTTTTTAATATTGGCAAGTGCCATTATGCAGAATTGTTGGACTCTCTCCTGCTTTGACTGAGTCCAGCTATTTTTAGATATGTCGACATGTGTGTGTTTAATCTTGTCAGCACATCCAGTGCAGGATCAGCATATCTGTGCCATTATCTCTCAGTGGGGGAACTGCTGTGACAGGTGATGTCATCACCATGAGACACTAGGGGTTGAATCAATATCAGATATTTGGCTTTGGTACAGTACAAGCCTCTGGTACCTCAATATCAATACTAAATCAATATCCTAAGGCAATAAATAAAAGGCCTTGAGTGACTGATAAAATTAATCTGTGGCTGTCAATTAGTGATATTGGAATTATCCATTAGTCTTCTTGACAATTTAATCTTTTTTTTTTTTACAAAAGGTTTCATGTCATGCTGCCTGAACTGTGCAGCACATCGTTGTCTAGGTCAGGCATTGACGTTTGCAAAATTATTATATTTTGATCATTTGTGACAGTATGTTTTGTTTTTGAGGGAGGGACGGGCAAATGTTTTCTCTTCATGGTTTCTTTTGTTTTGTTTGCACTCAGGCTTTTTTCACTGCTGACTTTTAAAACCATTTAAATTAGGGATGCTCTGATCAAGATTTTACAACTGATAGCAGCTACCAATTTCTTGTCATCATGATTGTGATTTGTGTCATCTCAAACAAATCCTTTAAAGGCCCACTGAAGCACATTTTCTGAACATAACGTTTTTCAATGTGGTGACGTAATTTCCACTGAAACATGAAGCTTATATATTTTGCTTATATCACAGCTTGGCCAGAGCTGTTGCGCAAAACCACAGTTGAATAGATTTCTCATTTATATTTTATATGAAACCGTTACTAAAGCAAAAAAGTGATCACAATCATGCTGAGGATGTGTAGTTTGAAAAGTGTAGTATGTGTAAGTGTCATATTGAAATTTATGTCATGCATGGCACCGGTTTTATCTCTTCCACTCATCAGTTCTGTTTCTAATGCAGAGTCTCCGTTTCCCCTCATAATCTCCTCAATATCGCTTTAAAATATAGCATTCTGTGCAGAATTCAAATGGGTCTGATACGTTTTGTTTAATGTGCTTACTCGTGCATATGATCCGTTCTGTGCTATCGTGTCTCTGGACCGGAGCAGACTGTGTGCGCACTGAGGCAGTTTGCTTCACACTAACGTGAAACCAGACTTCATTCGTCCCAATGGAAAGCATATTTACGCTGTCTGAATATTTACCTATCCGTTATATAGTGCACTCTGTGCCATTTACCGTATAGAAAATGGTAATGGCGTGAACAAATGACTGATTTCAGCCTTATGAGGCGGTGGCGCTTTAGATTCTAGAGAGCATTTGATTGGGCATTTGAAATCTGATGAGTCAGGTCAAAATCATTGATCCATATTGGTAGAAGTGAGAGACTGTAAATTTGAACGCTTATATCTTGTAAATGCAAATTTTGTCATTGTTTTGGAGCACACTAGCTTATAGATAACAGTAAGACTAACATATTCATACTAAAAGCCTACAGGGGCACTTTAAGCTTTATATAAGTGATATGTAAGCACTCTTATTATTAGAAACTGTATATATGACAGGTCATAAAAAAGGTTGTGCAACCAGGTTATTATAGTTTTGTATTTTTAAATGAGTTTTTATTTTAATATTGTTTTCAATTTTGCTATACATTTCAGTTTAGTCTTAGTTTCATAAATTGTTTTGCTAGTTTTAGTGCGTGTGCGCTATGGTTTACTAATGTGATTATTGCCCCATACTAGAGATGCACCGATTGCAATTTTCTTGGCCAATTTCCGATTTTTTTTTTTTAATGAGATCGGCCGATACCGATTTTTGCTGATTCCGATTTTCTTTCTAAGAACTATAATTGACAGCATATACAAACAAAAATCCACTTTTTCTTTTTCAAAACAAAATTTTATTTTTATTCTAAAATAAACTATTAAACATTACATCAGGATTTTCTCTCACTTGAAAAACTCTCAAAAAATAAGAGTTCTGTGCCTGGAAAGAAGTAGAAATAACAAATAACTGGAAATCAGTTGCTTTATAAAAAAAAAACATTATAAATTGACCTTTACTTTGTTACTTGTCTTACAAAAGTCAAAAGATCCTATGAATGAACAAACCTGAAGTGTACAAGACTCCTCTAAATAGTTCAGTAATTGGGTAATAAATGTTGCCAGCTAGGGATGTCACAGTACCAAAATTGCAGTAGTCGGTAATAATTAGGGGTGGCACGGTACATGAAAAAAACGAACCTTTGGGTTCGCTTGTCTTGGTTCGGAGCGTGTACGTCGCACGGTTTCGACGCATGCGCAATGTATCCTCGTGCCCGTATGTTAGTGCTGGGCGGTATGACCAAAAATGTATATCACGGTATTTTTCTAAATTATATCGGTTTCACGGTATATGACGGTTTTTTCCCCTATGCATGACAGGGTGTTAATCACATTTTCTACTGATTGAGAGAGGAAATACTGCACTAGATTGACTGGAATGCCCTGTTTTACTGTCATGACGAGTGAATATTGTAGAAAGATTCCACACTAGAGTTAATAGGTCTACAGGTTTACAAAATGATGCTGTGGAGAGACAACAACCAATAAAACACAGACCTGCAACATGCTCAGAGTCATACTTACAGACACCTGAATATTAAAAGTTGAGTTGAGGGCACCTTAAGCATTTTAAAAATCTAACCCTATATAACAACAAACTGCCAAAACAAGGGAGAAACGCGGATATTTGCAATACATTAAGAGCACTCTGAACGAATGACACACATTAGTTTAACACAGAAAGAATAAAGCAGTTACTTTTTGGCCCATTCTTCTTTGAATTGTCAGTTTATTTATTGATACTATTGATACTTACATCATTGTCTTTTGAATAATCCATCGTGTCAGCGCGTTCGTGATCAGACATAGGTTATCAGTGTAATCAGTGCATACATTTCATTTTAATAAGACGTGATGAAATATGCGCGCATACACGCTTCTGGCTCATGTCTAGAGCACTAGAGTTTATGAAATATGTCCATAAAAAACTTAAACGCGCTCGCTCCGGTCTATATATGTGCTATATGATCCATGTGGTGATTTGCAGAAACCGCTCTCTCTCGCGCGCCGCGTGTAGTTTGAATTCTCAACTATAATCAAGGGCTGAATCCGACATCGCCCCCATAACCTCAAATATAGCATTATTTAGAGGGCACAGCGCTTTTTAGTGGTGTCCGAAACCTTAGTGGACGTTATTGAGTGCACTCATTCTATCCCATTGCACCGCAATAACGAGTGTACAGCCGATGTACACACATTGGCCCTCATTTATCAATCTTGCGTAGAAACGGGCGTATATATTGGCGTAAGATTATGCTTACACTCCTCTCACCGCCTGCTTTATGAAAGTGTGCGCACCTCTGAAATCCAGGCGTACGCAAAACCTGCCCTTGATAAATGCCGTGGCTGAAAACGATCGTCATTAGAATAACACGCCCCTATATATTCAAGTCTCTGCCTCCCCCACGCCCTCATTTTACGCCATGGACACTCGGAAGACGGCAAAGAAGCGAAACTTCTCTGACGTGGAGATCGAGACCATCACCAGGGAAGTGGAAAAAAAACTAAATTGTTTTATTTGGGAGTTTAAAGAGTGGGATTAAAGGCGCCCACAAAAAGGTGTACGGTGGAAATCCAGTTTAAATAGCTGTTTGGATGAGAAATTACCTATCACAATTCATTATTTTACAGCACGTGTTTTGAAATAATTAGCATTTAATTTCGTATCACATCACATGTATTGGGGTGTACAATAGTGATGATGATGTGATGTGGAGTACCATTCATTCACATTAATATAATTGCATGACAATTTGTAATATTCTTATTATTATTATTAAGATTTGTATTATTAATGACGCTTATTGTTATTTAGAAGAAGAATGTCGTTATTATTATTATTATTTATTTTATTATTATTTAAAAGAAGAAGAATGTCATTTTTATTATTTTTTCAGTTTGAATTATTTTCAGTCCCAGTCCCTGAAACGTCAGGTAAAGCGCACAGGCTCGCAACTGGAGGGATACATATGCCTACAAATCAAATGCTTTGGTAAAGTCACACAAATTAAACCTTGAAGTCCATGTTGCACAAAAATAAACACTGAAGTTTATAATAACTATATCCCTATTCGCACGGGATTAGTAGCCTATGTGGGGACCTCAGGTGATTTGTAATAATTGCAGAGAATGTCTGTGATATGTGAAGTAAAAATTCCCCCGCAAATGACCTACCATATTTCACCAAACACTGAGGTCCTGTGATAACATTAGTCCCGTGCGAATCGACATCTCTGTGTTTTGGCCGGGATTAGGCGGATCGTATATCATTTTTGCAAGGTTTTTGTGTCCTGTGCGCATTTCTATCTTTATCTTTCACAAAGAATGGCGCTAGGCTGCTTATAATGCGCACCGTTATGAATTCCCGTGCGGCCGCGCGGATTATACTTTCACTTTAGAATGAGCACCAATTTGGGAGTAAATTGCTTGAATGGTGTGTTTAATATTATTCTTAATGAAAAACACAAAAACAGAACAGTACAATGACAACTCGCTTAAATGGGCACTTTTACATTTAGCTTTGAAACTGAATCTTCCGTCGTATACTGTTATTATTGCTCAGTTCAGTTTTTAATTGTGTCTGTTCTCTAACTGAACAAAATAATTTTTATTACTATAAAACAATCAAAATGATATCGATACGACTGTTTATAATTTCATACAGCTATATCTATAACGAAAAAACATTTTCAAGTCTTTACATCATATCCGGGAGATAAGTCAGTAAATTAGTCAGTAAAATCACAGCTTATCCCGTGCGAATGCGCCCGGGGGTGGGGGGGTAATTTCTAAATCACACGAGGTCCCCAGATAATACTTATCCCGTGCGAAGGGCTTTAGTTGTTGTTGTTGTTTTTTACAGTGGGTCATAATATAGCATATCTTTGTCAGTGCGTTTTGTGGTGTTAGGAATTGTTTTTCTGCGCATGTTTGCACTAACTCAAAACGTGCGTACACCACCTCCTGAGCTGGCGTAGGATTTGAGCGTGCCGTACGCCAACGTCCATATTGATAAATCTCAAAGTCACCGTGGTTTTGGGTGTACGCCAGGTGTACGCTGGAAATTTGGTGTACGCACTTTTGATAAATGAGGGCCATTGCCTGTCCGACTTCACGCACGTTTTCATTCACTCCTTCAAATAAAGTGATAACGTAGGGAATAGTGAATGCGAGTATAGGATTCAGCCAGGCTGTGCTGTAATGCGATCTCAACTGTGCTCTGACTGCTCTTACTACAGTGCATCAATGAAACGGGTCCCCTCTCAAACAATGACGCGCAGCGCCGCGTTCCGAACGTTGTTTAAGCGACATATACCGGTATTGCGGTATCATCAAAATTCATATCATTAAAAAAATAAATACCGGTATTCGGTATGAACCGGTATACCGCCCAGCACTACCGTATGTTACCTCAGACAGTGGGTGTCCTTTTCGCGTGAAATAAAGAGGTGTGTGTGTGGACAAACAGTAAAATAAAGTAAAAGTGGAGTGCTGCAGGTCACGTCACGTCACGTGTAGAAATGCAAGTCGGAGAGATAAGGAAGGCTGCCCGGAGTTGGAGGATGCGCCAGCTGGCAGGGCAGATGCAGTGGGTATATGCGCGCGAGCTCTGGCAGTGTTTGTCTCGCGCAGCTGAACCCGCGGCTCGTGTATTGCAAATACAGACAAATATTGTCCTTTCTGTCACAATTTCCGGTGTTCTCCTCCGACCCCTGTCTGTCTCATGTTTTGATTTATGATGGGCAGCATATATCTGCTGCTGATGCGACCGTGTTTCCCTCTGTCTCATACACACATGCATATAACATGCTGTATATAAGTAGTTCACATGATAAATGTAACATTTAAAAGTTAAGATGCTTCTAGTTTTAATAATTTAAACATGCCTTTGAAGTTTGGGCAAAAACTTCTGGCAGTGTTGTGTTTTCGTGTATTTTTTTTCTTTCTTTTCACAGCGCTGGATGTCATATGGTGATTGTGAAACACACGGAACACCTTCATGGTGAAATTTGTTAATCAGGTCAGCTGAATTAAAGCCACAGTGCATTGTTCTGATCAAAATTGACGATTAACATGAAAAATGTTACGCCAATGTGTCGGACTCTGTAGCCAGCCAGTTAAGAAACAACTTCTACATGATATAACAATTTTTTAATACTGTATCCTAATTGTGGATGATTAAGCTATATATCATATGCTGAAGTAAATTTCTGGAGTGTTAACGATAAAAAAAAAAATCGGTGCATCTCTATCCGAATCCGATCTGCGGCCAAATGATCAGAGCATCCCTACTTAAAATGAATATGCACACTTATACAGTAACATTTGTGTGCACACACAATCGTGTTGGGTGGGGTAGGAGATACTGCTATCCCTAATTATGGCTGTTAGTGAGACAAGTGTTGATGTTGTCCAAGTTGGCACGGGTACCCCTAAACACCTCCTTAGTCTCAGTGGAAGCGATAAACAAAACCTTCAACTTCCTATTTTTCGTGAAAGACATGGCTGTAGTTTGTAAAAGAAGTTAGGTTGTCTGTAACAAACACTAGTTTGTGCCAAGTGTTATGATTGAAACCATCATAAGCCGTTTTTCACAAGGCTTTTTAGTGGACACACAGACTGGAGATTTGAAGTCTTTCACACACAAAGTGCTCAGATTTGACAATCACAGTACAGAACATACTGGTTGAACACACTGTGACACCTCCAATGGTTATGTTGGATCACAAGTAAATACCCGTAGCAGAGTGAAATGAAACCGATATGATTGCAATAGCAAGTGAATACATGGTAGAGAATGTGGGCAACATTGCACAATTTGTGGTATGGTTTCTGTCCATAAATCTATCGGATGAATTACATGCTTGTGTTTAAATCCTATATTCTACACATTGTGAATAAGAGATTTGTGGCTAGTTGTTAGTTGTCTTAGGGCTTGTTAAGAGCTTATAACAGATTTGTAAAGGTTTACCTTAAACATAAAGTCACAGTGGTCTGAATAGATCAGTCAGCAATTCTTCACCGTCACGGTCATCCTCTGTTCTCTCTTTTATCTCATATCTCGAAAACAACAGGGTTTTCTTTAATTTAGACTTTATGGTTCCACAAACTGGCCCAGTTTCTTTTATCTTGCAGTGCACTTATGCTCTCTAGCTTTCTTTATGAATCTACTGCTTTTGCTCAGTGGGAAGCTGGGATTGCTGATAGCCTGTGCTGGATACTGAGTGGACACCATGACACATTTTAACTCCCTGCAAGTGGTGTTCTTAAAGGATTAGTTCACCCCAAAATAAAATTTCCTGATCATTTACTCACCCCAATGCCACCCAAGATGTTCATGTCTTTTTTTTTCTTCAGTCGAAAATAAATTAAGCATTTTGAAGAAAACGTTCCAGGGTTTTTCATCATATAATAGGTTTCAGTTGCAACCAAAATGCTGAAGGTCCAAATCAATGCAGTTTCAAAGCGTTTCGATGGGCTCCAGAGGCTCTCCGTGGTCCCACATGCGGATTATCTAGTAGAAGTACCGCCCCCGTGTTTACAAAGCGCTCGTGTGAAGACTAATACAAACGCCCTTTAGCAAAAAAGGTAAAACAACGATATATCCCTAATTTTGAAGTTGAAAATTTAGTGTTTTTGTTAAAGGGAGTTTGAATTAGTCTTCACATGAGCGCTTTGTAAACACGGGGGCGGTACTTCTGCCTATGTCTGGCGTGACCTTTCCTACGTGATTACGTCATCCTTGCAGAGCTGCACAAGATGAACAATTTAGGGTAAAAAGTATATTTATTCAAATAAAAAAAAAATGTCATGACCGATAAGACCCTATTCCTCATGTGGGATCACGCAGAGCCTCTGGAGCCCATCGAAGCGCTTTGAAACTGCATTGATTTGGACCTTCAGCATTTTGATTGCAAGTGAAACCTATTATATGATGAAAAACCCTTGTTTTCTTCAAAATACTTAATTTATTTTTTCGACTGAAGAAAGAAAGACATGAACATCTTGGATGAGATGGAGGTGAGTAAATGATTAGAATTTTCATTTGGGGGTGAAATAATCCTTTAAATACCTGTAGTTGGACATAGAAGCCTTATGTGCCTAACGTATATGTGCATATTATACATGTTGACCTCTAACATAATAGCATTTATAATATTATAATAATAATGATAATAATAATAATAATAATAATGATTGATTTAATAATGTTAAGTTAGTTTGCACATTTAATTGATATTTCACACAAACGTTTAAAGCTCATTTTGTTTTTTAAGGAGCACCATGTTTAGTTTTTTTGACAAACCAGAAGTTAATATTCACTCACATTTCCATGTAGTGGTGGGGAGAATAAACGTGCTCATAAATATACTTGCACATTTACATTTATGCATTTAGCAGATGCTTTTATCCAAAGCGACTTACAACTTGGGAGTACAGGAAGCGATTGGTCATGAAGACGAATCTTGCAAAGCTAAAGGCTTAAATAGTTTACCATAAATGTTTCTAATATTTTGACATCTTGATTTCCACTTTTAATCAAGGTTCTGATTACTCCTCGTTAATTTGGTAACACGTTATTTTACAGTGTCCTTGTTACACATGTTATATTTAGTTACTATATTAATAACTTATATATAATTACATGCAACTAACCTAAACCAACCCCTATTCCTAACCCTATAGTACGAACATGTAGTTAATTATTATTACTCTGCACTCAAATGTATAATTACACTGTAACTCGACACCTTAAAGGTCCCATGGCATGGCATTTTTCTATTATTTTATAAGGTTTCCTGAGGTGTACTTATATTGTTAGTATGATTTTTAATTTAGAAATAAGTCTTTTTTTTCTATACTGTTATTACCCCTCTGGCTGAATGCCCTGTTTCAAGGGTCGTGTCTGCTGTGAGACTTCAGTGAAAACGCCCACTGTTGTGATTGGCTGACATCTTTGCATTTGAAGTGAGTGTTAGATTATGTTGCGGAGAGGGCGTGGTTTAGCGAGGCACTGCTGGAGAGAGAGAGACTGACAGGGCACTCGTGAACCACGGAGAGCTGGAGGAAGTTTTATTGTACTGCGTTGTTGAGAGGGCTGTGCTGTTAACACAAGCTTATTTGTTTCTGAGAGTTCTGAATAAACAGTCCCAGTCGCGTCGACTCTGTCTTCTTCCACCTTATTCTACAAACTTTGTAACACGTGTAATGTACCATTACAGCCGTCGAGATGAACGAATCGTCAAAGTGTGGATTATAGCATTATTTTATGATCTATTCTTATCACATGAAAGGCTGCAGTGATGAGCATTGAGTACACAGACAGTCTGTTGATTGCATGAATGCAGTGATCTCGTCATTGCAACACGTTCTCTCTCACAAAATGCTTTCACCACAACTAACAGAAAACATGAGGTTGACATGAATACAGTAAGAGCTTCGCTGTGCTGCATAACAGCGTCATTCATTATAACGGCAGTTTGGGCAAGTGTGCAGATACACTCGCGACGTGTAATTGACAGCTCCAGACATTATAAAGAGTGCTCTTTGATCGCTTTCTGTAGTTTAATCACTTAAAAAACGGATTTGTTTCATTCTACTTACAGAAACGATCGTTTTAGTCACTGGCTTTATTCACTGATGCATTACGCTTAGGACATCAAGACAGCGATCATTAAACAATCTAGAAAGAAAGTCTGTGTGAACTTGAATGATTAGCTACACATCAGAAATCACTGATCACAGATCAGGCATTAATGAACACTGTTACTCACTGTTTGTCGCAGTGCTCTCGAATCCATATCGTAAAGTCTGTTTGTAAAGCCTGTGCTGACATAAACTGAATCCATTTTCTCTGAATGCTCTGGTCGGGCAAAGCAGAGGAAGGGGAGGTAACCTTTCCTGGTATGACGTCATAACAGGGAAATTCCAGATCAGCTCGTCTGAGCTCTCATTTTCTCAAAGGCAGAGAAAGACAGCCAGAACTCGGTTTACACCCATCAAAATTTCTAGCCATTTGGGGACCATATACAGGCTAGGGGAACTCGTATTAATGTTAAAAAAACTCATAAAATGAAATTAAAATTTGAAAACATGAAGATAAAATTTTCATGCCATGGGACCTTTTAAAATAAAGTGTAACCATAGTTTAATTCATTATGCAAAGTGTGCATATAAAATATATACATATACTCACACATATACACACACATTCATACACATTCATATTCTGGAATATTATTGATCTGATGGTTGAAATCGAATTGCTTTGACTTGATTTTCCTGATGACAAATTTCCCCTCTTCTCTCACACAGGGTTATGATGTTTGAAGACAAAGCCAACGGCACCAGCTGTAAACCCGATGGACCCCCACCCAAACGTGACATCACCAGCCTACCATAAAGCAGGGAAGATGGATTTGATTGCCGTCCCTGCATTCGCAAATCCTGCCCATTTACCATTAGGTGCTAGGTTTCTATAGCCTTACCTAGAATCTTTTTGCCAAGATCCAGGGAAATCTTAGTTCATAGATGGAAAAATTAAGGAAAAAAAGTGAAAGATGTCTATATATTTGCTGTGAAGAAGTCGAAGCGCAAAGTAGCTTTTTATAAGTAAACAAATGTATATATTTATATGAAAAAGGTGTTTTTGAATAGTGTTTACAAGCACAAATCCTGTGGGTGAAGTACTAGTGAAGTTTAGTGTAACACTGCAAGTGTACTAGGTATAGTGTGTATGGGATGACAATTTTAGCTTGCAAGACAGATTTTTGAGAATTAAGATTTTCATCTTCCCCCAAAACGTGTGCTTGTTTTTTTAATTTCAGTATGTTCATGTTTGCCAGTTTAGTCGTCGTATCTGCATTTTGGTAAGTGCTCACCTTGTCTTATAGTGTAACATCGTAGATATGTGTGAGGCTCTTTTAAGATTCAGTTGGTGCTCAGCCATGAAACTGCTTTCCAAGACACAGGGAGTGAGAACACTGGGTTTTGAGTGAGGAAGAAGGCAACAAACGAAGACCGTTCATTCCTTTTTCACTCTCCACACAGTTTTCAAACGCTCTGTTTCTTGTCATCATGTTTGTGTGCGTCCAATGACTCTAGTCTAATCTGTAACGTTATTGTACTGTATAAGCACATTATCAGTTAAGTATACGCATATTGTGCTGACATGCTTTGAATCACACTTTTAGGCAAGCTTTTATAAAGTCTCCTGCTTAAATTGGAAATGATGTTGTAGGAAGGAGGTGTCACTGATTGCAGTTTTTTAGATCTGTAGGAGGGTTGGTTTTAGTCACACTAGCCGATTAGTTTGAAACCACTCTTTCCAAGTGCCTCACTCAGTTTGATGTAGCAGAGGTTTTGAGTGAAGCATCTTTGAAATGGATTTTGTTTGTGTGCGTGCGTGTGTGCTTGAAATGTATATTCTGTTGAGTCGTTTGAGACATTCCAAGAATGTCGTTGTGTGGTGTATTCCTTGGAAATGTTGTCATGTTTTTAACCCAAGCAAAATGTGTTGTGCAGCTCTGAAGCATTTATTCCAGTAGTGCTTTTGTCCTCTATTTTATTTTCCACTGGCCTCATCAAGTTTTCTTTGTATGTGATGCACTATGTAAGGCAAGCAAAATTATCTCAAGGGTTTTTTTTTAATAAAGATGAAGACAACAGATCAATCGGCAGTAGCAGGTGTGGCTTTCACTTCCATTTCAGATTTTATCTGCAAACAAAGCAACTTGTATTTGTCTCTGTCGCATCATATTGTATAGGGTTTTTTTCTGTGCCTCTGTTCAAGTTTATCTCGATGACATTTTCATTTTTCTCTTTAATTAAGTGAAGTATGAAATGATAGCTGAACTGTATTGCTCTTTATTAGAAATGAATTTTAATTAGTTATTAATAGTTTTCTGTCAGCATATTAATTAGCAGAGGCATTTGTAAACAAGATTTTTTTTTTTTTTTGCGCGAACACCAAAGGAAGTAAATATCCTACTGTTACACCTGAACTAATAGTGGAGTTTTCTTTCTCTGTGTGTGTGTGTGTGTGTGCGTGTACAAAGATTGTTCCCCAAAGTTGTGACAATCTCTCTTTGTAGACATTCAAGGATGTCTTCATTTGGGGGATTTATTTTCTCATCTTTCATAATACTAAAATTGCGTTTACTAAAATAAATACGAAAATAAAGTTTTCTTTTGGGGTTAAAGTGTGTTGGGTGTAGTCTAATAATTATGATTAACTTTCTGTAAACACAATAGAAGTCTATGGTACACTGCATTTTTTTTGTGCCCTTTTTTTGCCGAAAAATATGTTTGAATAGTTCATATTCCTGTGATGGCAAAGCTACATTTCCAGCAGCCATTACTCCAGTCTTCTGTGTCACATGATCCTTCAGAAATTGTTATATGCTGATTTGCTGCTCAACAGTCTAAATTTACAGTCAAACCAATCAAACAGGATGGCAAAATAAAGGATAACAAAAACATTTGTGACGCGTGACATATACCCAACATTTTTCAAACAGTGCACTACCAGTAAAATTTATAACATTTTGGGACCAAAATTATTCAGACACTTTGACCTGACCATGTTTTTCTTAAGTGATTTTATTTTTTATTGCTAATGCGACCTTTAACACCACAGACTAAACAGGATTAAGCATTGCTTGATTTATGGAATTTGATTTGAGTGATTTCCAGGTCTAGATAAGTATTTGTGTTTCCAGATTAATTCCCTTATTCAGTTGTCTAAAATATAAAATGAATAGTTTCTAAAAAAAAATAAGTGTATCTTACAAGCAGTGTTTTCATGACACAAGTTTAGTGATAGTCGAACACAACTGAATGAATTCAAGGCACAATTTTATTATGCATTATTGTCTTTACTAGAAGTGAGTCTTGAACAAATGTGTGTGTGCCACTTAAAACAGCAACAGATAAAGCAGCAAACGATCATGCAACAAACCGATGTGTCCGAGGTGAATATGGCCTGTACACAGGATTTTAAAGCATTCATGGTTTCTTTTCATCATGTAAGCATGTTATCATTTCCAGAAAACATTGAGATGATTGTGTTACTATTTAGAGATGATTGTGTTACATACCAAATATAATACTGTAAGAACCATTTTATGTTAAATGTTGTATTTTAATTACCCCAAACTGTACGTCTATATGTATCAGTAATAATATAGTCCAGCACAAATGCTGCAGTAGACATATGGTTTCATTAGTCTCTTGGGTGTATGTACAGAGCTTTTGTGCAGCTATTTTGTAGCAATGGGGTTTCCAAACCTACTCCTGGAAGGCCACTGTCCTGCAGAGTTTGGCTCACCACTGATTTAGATGTATGAACAGACAGAAGCCACGATAACCCACGTATATACACATGCACACATAAATAACTTATGTACTTAAGCTGTAGCCTGTGAAACTAGCATGTGTGATCTGTTCAATTGTAATTGTGGTAGTTTGTTTCACCATAGTTTGCGGTGTGTGTAGGTTGAGTCATATTTTTTAAAAAGTAAGCTTGAAGATACATTATTTATTTTTTACATTTTAAATTATGGAACTACAAAGGAACTTGAACACATAATCATAATTTTGCTCTGGACTAAACTAAACTACTACTACTTCACTTAGCCTAACTGTTTTTGTTAACATTTTGAAAAACAGAAGTTATTTTCTGGTCCTTTCCAGAATAATGATAATGAAGAGGACCTTTTCACTTGAGTAAACTCAGTGGTCCAGCTCACTTCCTCATTAGACTTCTGTTTTACAGGTCTAAACAGAAGTGCCCTTGTTCTTACCCACAGTCCAGTTCTTTTTACAGCTTATCTGTACCCTGTGAAACTGTTTAAAAATGAAGCCATTTTACCTCCTCCACACAGTTAGACAGTCCATACCCCTCTATCTGTTTTTAGAGAACATTTAAAACAAAATGGAACTATGTCACATATCTCTTGTAATACTTAATTTGTAATCCGCCATTGTGGCAGAAATAACAAATACAAGTTACCAGTAATTGTATATGAAATGATAAGGCCTACTGTATTTTGTGGCTGTGCTGCCCTAAGGCTTCAACGAGTGTCATAATGGACTGTGTTGCCCCCTACTGGGATGAAATGGTAAAGCACAGCCATCGGTGGGGGTTCCATTCAGAGAGATTTATTTAAAGGTTTCATGTTTTTAATGTATTTAATATATTTAAATATATAATCTATTCCAGATTAGATGACTGAATGTAGACAGAAGGTGCAGGAAGAAGAAGACAATCTTGTTTTGTTATTGTTCAGTTCCATTGATATGGACCTTCTCCTGAAGATCATATCTGTAATAATCGCTGCAATCACCTCTCGATATTAGTCTTATTTCTCGTAAATACACATAAAGTATACAATCATGCCTAATCTTTTCTTTAATTTCAAAACTGTTACTGTAACTGTAGCCTTTAGCCATGACCCCTGGAACATCTTACCGTTCATTCGTGTTTCTAACGGACTTATTTACAAATGCACCAAAACGTGTGCGTCCAATAACTGTCACCGACTGGAATTAATCTGACGTACAGCTTTTGACAAACAGTTACATGCTTTCATTTGGAAACATAAAAGATACGATTTTGTTTATGATGTTTTTTCTGATGTGCACCATGAGGTCCGACCCATCCGTCCGAGCGCTACAATGAATTAAATGTCCAGTCCGATCTCAACGTGACTTTGATAAAGCACGGCAGTCATGTGTCATACTGTACAACCGAAGCTCTAACTCTTCAGTCAAACATTCCTCCTCAAAATGCATTTCGGTGTAACGTTACCCATCCTCCGAGGGGTAAGTTTGTGCTGTTGATTCATTGTCTGTCTTAAATGCATTAGATGTTAAGGAATTTGTCAATGACAGTCATGTACATTTACCATGATAACAGTAATTTCATCTAAAATACCATGGTTACTACAGTAAAGCCTTGGTAATTTGGGATTACCAAAATTACCACAAAATGTTTTAAAGACATCTCGTATATTTGTATCGTTGTTTTACTTTGTTAACTGTAACTATGGTTGCAATGGGTTTTTTTTTTAAATAAAGATTTAACCTGTGTGTCATAACATAATAGAACTGAACTCACTCAGCGTTGCTTCATTCATTCCCTTCAGAGCATCAGACACCTGATGAACAGATCCACACAGACATGGAGATGTAGATGGAAAGTGACAATTAACAGAAATTATAGCCTTTTTCAAGGTAAAAGACAGTAATGAGTAATTACAGAGTTTTGCATATTTTGTGGATTTTAACTCTTACAACTTATTTTTTCTGCAGATGATGTGAAATCAGTTAGAGCGGTAGTCAGCCCTGACATCTCAAAGTAAGATATGATGAATAAAGTGCTGCTGTTTAATTGTTCTTGAATGGTGACAGTAAAAGTGTTGTATTTGTAGTAAGACAAAAAAAAAAAAAAAAACATGGATGATGACTATGATCAGTGTAACTATGGTTTTTGTTATGAAAAATTGCAGTCTAAACACATTGTAGGCCATCTGACTTGCTAATAATAGCTTATGTAGTGTGAATCTACTTTTCTGCCAAAATACCACAGACATTACAATTATTGTTACTGTAGTAAAACTGAAACTTTTTGGCAACACTTTACAATAAGGTTGTATTAGTTAACATGAACTAACCATGAACAACACCTCTGTTCAACATTAGTTAATTTTTGTTAACGTTAGTTCATAAAAATCCAGCTGTTCATGGTTTGTTCATGTTAGCTCACAGTGCATTTACTAATGTTAACAAGATTGTAATAATGCATTAGTAAATGTTGAAATTACTATTGACAAAGATAAATAAATGCTTTATAAGTGCAGTTCATGTTAACCAATGAAACTTATTGTAAAGTGTTACCAACTTTTTTTTAAGTGTGAGCATGTTTTTACAATTTCATTAATGGTCTATTCACACCAAATGTTCTTGATTCTTGATCAGAATTCGTAACATAGGCATCATGGCACATATAGATGCAGGGAAGACCACCACGACAGAGAGAATGCTCTACTACTCTGGATACACACGGGCTCTTGGAGGTGAGGCGAAAGAAAACAGTTTAAGAATATGTTCAATGTTTTTGTTGAATTGAATAACGCCTAAATAATAGCACATATGAATATTAGATGAAAATCTTCAATGGAAATTAGAAATGCAGCTAAGTGTAATCAAATAAGTTGAAGTATGGAAATTACTAAAACAAAATTAAAGCTGAATAGAAAAAAAAGCTGTCTTAATTGATTTGATAGTATCATGATCCTAAAATAAATTAGTTTTTTTTTTTCTGTGTGATGTGATGTGATGCGACTTTGTAAATGGTCATATGTTGTGTTTAGATGTTGATGATGGAGACACTGTAACTGATTACATGGCCCAGGAGAGGGAGAGAGGAATCACCATCCAGTCAGCTGCTGTTACCTTCGACTGGAAAGATCATAGGATTAACCTCATAGACACGCCAGGTACACATTCACACCTACAGCATTGTATTCTATCCAGGGCAAGTGACACACACACCCATCCAAAGTTGATCTGTGCTCATTATATATGCATATAGTGTGCAATTAAAGGCACAATATGTAATTTTTTACTGCTAGAGGTTGCAAAACAAAACAAAGTCGTAGCTTGATGACGCCTTGATTTTGCGGAATCGTGGGAAATGTCTTTGCCTCAACAACCGGTGGAAAAGAATCCAACGGGATTCAGGCAGAAATCATATTCATGGATGAGCTAATTTATAAAATACTTATTACTGTTACTGTAGTATGAAGCAGTGAGGTGCTCAAAGCCGCTGAAGCGAATGCTAATAAGAGACAAGCGCGACACACAGCTTGAGAGCAGTGCTTTTATAACGCCGCAGACGACCACTTCCACTTCTTCCGGTCATGCGTAACAGTGTTGTTTTTATCATATTAGATACATTTGCGTGTGTTGAAAGTTGTGTTATAATGTACGTTCGCTCCACTTACACTGCAGTAAGCTAAATCAATATTAGGTATGGTAAAACATGGTACTCGTGGTAAATCAAGAAAACTAGATTTAAACAATAAGACTAACTGTGTTGAACTATATAACAATGATTCGTTTTTTGTCGATGAATGTATCTAAACAGTTGCTCACCTGTCTAATAAAACACATAATATATTAAAGCATCTTTGGTATTTCCATGGTTACGACAAAATGGTATGGGTAAAAGGGTATGATGTCATTAGCCCCGTTTCCATTACCCTTCAAATTGTGAAATTGCGATCTGAAAATACGCCCAATGGAAATGCGTTGATTTTGCAAAAACCCCCATATATCGCAAAAAAAGTTTTTATGCTCCCATGAGGTGGTTTTTCAGGCAATTCGAAAAAGGACATTTCCACGAAAATGCAATGGAAACATTTTTTTTTCACATTTACAGGTCACCTGGTACGGTGAAACATTGCTGCCACGTAGAGCCTACATATCATTTTTTCCACTCAATTATGTCGTAATAACGAGATGTTATGTCATTTTAATAACATCTTTATCATAATAACGAGAGATGTCATAAAAACTACATATTTTTCTCAGTAAAACTATATATATTTTCTCCTAATAAGGACATGTTGTATAGTGATGTGTACAAAATAAGCCTTTATCCACATTAGAGAATTTATATAGCCTATGTGCCTTTGTCACACTTCCATGTTTTTATATTAGTATAAAAGTATAATATAATATAATATAATAAAGTATATCAGACTGGCAACTAAACTAAAAAATGTACTAGCCAATGGCGATTATATTTCCAAGGTGTACGTAGAGGGTCATGCTCACTTTTCATAATCAACGTATGAAATGTGAATGTGAGATGGTGGTCCAGTGGGTTAAACCACTGAACTGATATGCAGAAGGTTGCTGGTTCGATCCCAGTGGTCACCACCAGTGTGTCCTTGAGCAAAGCACTACTCCATGTTGATCCAGGGGGATTGTCCCTGTTATAAGGGCACTGTAAGTCACTTTGGATAAAAGGGTCTGCCAAATGCATAAATGTAAATATTACAGGCTAACATTTAAACATAGCCTCACTACAAAACTAAATAGGCTACATTTTAGGTTAACCCATGGCCGACGAAGGCGTTGGTACGTTCTGATGGATTTTTTCCTTTATGACTGCGGAAACAACTCCCAATACTCCGTCATTTTTAGCCATACAGATAAGTGCAAGGCATAATTATAAACTGTCTACTTGTATTTGTGTACACAGATTATTTTGCATGCACTCCACTCCAAATGCTGTCGTCATTTTAAAAATGTATTTTGTTTATTAAACTCAAAGTTTTAAATTTCTAAAGCATTTCTAAATTCAGTTCATATTTCCTACAAACAAAATTTCAAGCCAAAATAATGGAAATGGTAAGAAAAAAAGAAAAATGTGAGTTACCACCATGCAAATTCAAACATTTCTCTCTTTTGATTTTAATTAATGCTTGAATAACACGCCTATGTCTCCTTCCATTAAAAAGAATGGCTAGTCTGGTGGCTGGGATTTAGCTACATAAACCTACCAACATACGTGGCATCACAAGAGGAAAAAAAAAAAAACGTTTTAGTTGCATAACATTGGTTAATGGAAACACCGTAATTTCACAATAGTTTTTTATCAACATTTAGAAAATTTTGCAAAAGTTTTGTGCAAATCTGTAATGGAAACGCTGCTACTTATAGGCGATGCATGGGCACGATCCGTGTCCTGGTTAAAATTGCTTATTTCTCTAAATTTAAACATTCTTGGAAACATTTGCAAGTACACAAGTCAACAAAATATATAAGTGTTTTTTTGGATATTTTAATCAAACAATCTTACATATTGTGCCTTAAACATGTAACACAGACTAACTTATGTATTGTCACATACATTTGATACTCATACACAACCATTCAAAAGTTTGGGGTTAGTACAATGTTTTTTTATTTTTACCAAGGCTGAATTTATTTGATCAAATATACACTACAAAAGTAATATTGAACGAAATATATTCCCAGTTTAAAATAACTGTTGTCTATTTTAACATATTTACATGTAATTTATTTCTGTGATTCCGTTACTCCAGTCTTCAGAAAGTTCAAAAGAACAGCATTTATTTGAAATATATTTTTGTAGCATTGTAAATGTCTTAATTATTGTAGTGTATACACAATCATGATGGATTATCTTTCTTTTCTCAGGTCATGTAGATTTTACTCTGGAGGTTGAGAGAGCTTTACGAGTGTTGGATGGAGCGGTCGCTGTGTTTGATGCTTCTGCCGGAGTGGAGGTTTGACTGAAATTAATTATTAATATAAGGAATCATTAAATTAATAAATGATTTATTATATTATTTAAATTGATTATAAACTGAATGTTTTATATAAATGTTTGTTTGGGCAACATGTTTTCTGTAGAAAAATATAATTTATTTGTTTATAAGGTGGTTTTCTTTGTGGTTTTGACATGAATTTCAGGCTCAAACCATGACTGTATGGCGGCAGGCAGAAAAACATAAAATTCCTTGTGTGTGTTTCCTGAACAAGATGGACAAGCCTGCAGCTAGGTTATACACACAAACATTTTTTCTGCTCATTTCTCAGAATCTCAGACTTAAATTTAAAGCATCTATTAACACGTTGGCTAAAAATTTGCATGTGTTATTGATCTGAATGATTGACTGCAGCTGACTAAGGTTTAATCTCATTCTCATTTCTCCTAGCCTGAGATACTCAATAGACAGCATAAAGACTAAACTAAAGGCCAACCCTGTTCTCCTTCAGGTAACCTTTTTTAAGCATGGTAAACAACTATATTTACAAATGAAAAGATTTTGTCTTGATATTTGGTATCATTTGCAGATTCCCATTGGCTCAGGAAAGAGCTTTACCGGATTGGTGGATTTGATCACTAGGCAGAAAATGACTTGGCAGGGGAGCTCACTGTTATATGATGGTCGTGCTTTTGAGATCAGCGCCCTCCAGCCCTCAGATGACCCAGATTTGCTCCAGGCTGTCAGTGAGGCCAGGGGCACTTTGATAGAACAGGTGAAACGCGAAGAAAAAGTGGAAAAACAACAGAAGAAATACTTATACATTTGGTGTTATTTTGGTACACTAAATTCTTAATGGGATCGTTCAACAAAAAGCACAGTTCTGTCATCATTTACTCTAATTTCTTCTGCAGAACACAAAATATATTCTGAATATTGTTTGTGTTCAAACAATATACCCCACTGACATTAAAGGGTTAGTTCACCCCAAAATGAAAATGATGTCATTAATTACTTACCCTATTCATATGTAAAGTTTTGCTAAAATGTCCACATTGCTGTAACTATATAGATTGAGATATAGGTGCTTTGTTTGAACTGTGTGGACAGGTAGCGGATCTAGATGATGAGTTTGCAGAGCTGCTGCTGGGAGAGTACAGTGAAGACTTTGATGCAGTGCCTGCAGGGAAGGTAAGAATATGTAGTTTGTTCCATGCTCCATGTTTCTCTCTCTATTGCTTCCTATACATTGGGCTATGGAGGAAATGCCATTAAAATGTAATATCCAGTTGCAGGAGGCAGTGAGGAGAGTGACATTAGCTCGTAAGGGGGTGCCAGTATTCTGTGGAAGCTCTCTGAAAAATAAAGGGGTTCAACCTCTGCTCGATGCCATCACCGCTTACCTCCCTGCCCCCAATGAGAGGAACCATGAGCTGGTGTGAGTACACCATCCTTCAACTCATTTTGCTCAAGGACAATAAATCATGTTTTAATTATGTATATGTGTTCCTGTCTTTCCAGGCGCTGGTATAAGGATGATCTGTGTGCGCTGGCGTTCAAAGTTGTCCATGACAAGCAAAGGGGTCCACTTGTGTTTGTTAGAATCTATTCAGGAAGCATGAAGGCTCAGTCAGCAGTGTACAATATCAACAGGAACAGCACGTAGGTTCAGTGAACATTATATTTTCTGGACATGATTTTTGATGTGCAATTATCAATAAATGAGTCCAATGCCAAATTGCTAACATTCTCTGAAAATGGAAAATACTGTAAGTAGAAAAATAGAACGTTTGATCAATATTTCACTTTTGCAGCATATTACATTTGTTCTTCTTCTGTTTTGTGCTGGAAAAAGTCCCCAAAAATCAAAAATCACTGTGGTGTTAACAAAAATACATTTTAACAACAGATTTTTTCGCTACTTGACCATTGATTTCTTGACCATTATGATAATTTACGAAATTTTCAAGATATGATTTATTAACAAAGTTCAGAAGAAGCACGTTTAAATTCCCCTCGGCCACCCCGAATCCCCTCGGCTAGTTTGTCTCAGCCAGAGAAGCAGGGGAGTACTCTGGGTTCGGGCCACATTCCGAGTTTGGCATGCAAAATACGCATACTCTTTTACTCTATCTAATTTATACGCGTGAACTCATGAAATAGTTTATTTACGCTCTACTCTTAAGAACAATCTTATGTGTTTTTGTCGCTCCAGGGAGAGAATGAGTCGTCTTCTCCTGCCTTTTGCTGATCAGCACATAGAAATCCATTCTTTGCCTGCAGGAAATATTGCACTCACAGTAGGACTCAAACAGGTAAACTCAACTTTAATGGGACAAAGAAAACTTACATTTACTTAAAGGGTTAGTTCACCCAAAATTGAAAATAAAGTCAGTAATTACTCACCCTCATGTTGTTCCAACCATGTAAGACCTTCGTTCATCTTCAGAACATAATTTAGTATATTTTTGATGAAATCTGAGCGCTGTCTCACTCCTCCATAGGCTTTCAGAGGGTTGAAACTTGATGGCCCAGAATAGTAAGTAAAAACGTCATTTAAGGAGTCCAAATGACTACAGTGGCTCTGTATTAAGTCTATCATGCGACTAAAATACTTTTTGAGCGGAAAAACAACAAAAATAACGAATTTATCCCACTATATACTCTCTGACGAGAGTTTGCGGGAGTGCCACGCGCGCATGCGTCGTGGCACTCCCGCGAACTCTTGTCAGAGGCTCAAATTGAACAATAATAGTGGGATGAAGTCGTTATTTTTGTTGTTTTTCCGCTCAAAAAGTATTTTCGTCGCATGATAGACTTAATACAGAGCCACTGTAGTCATTTGGACTCCTTAAATGACGTTTTTACTTACTATTCTGGGCCATCAAGTTTCAACCCTCTGAAAGCCTATGGAGGAGTGAGACAGCTCTCAGATTTCATCAAAAATATACTAAATTATGTTCCGAAGATGAACGAAGGTCTTACATGGTTGGAACAACATGAGGGTGAGTAATTACTGACAGAATTTTCAATTTTGGGTGAACTAACCCTTTAAATTGTGCAAACAGCTTTGAGAAGACAAGAATAATATAACACCCTTGAAATAAGGTGAAATAAGCAATATCAGTTTTACTCTGTTATAGTGACTTGAATTCTAGGGGCTGTGTGATCAAAAAAATTATAATAGTAGCCACAATGAGGTGTAAAACACCTGTTGAAAAAGGTGACAGCTTTTTTCTTGACAGCTGATAGCGGTGGAGTCTTCATCTAATGCATTATACACCTTAAGAAAATAGTATATTTTTTATAATTTTGTGTGTTCTGAGTCAGACCGTGACAGGCGACACCATCGTCTCCTCCAAAGCCTCTGCGGCAGCTGCGGTTCGACGGGCTCAGAAGGAAGCTGAGAGCAAGGGGAGCACACACAGGGAGAGCGGCAGTCTGGTTCTTGCAGGGGTGGAGGTCCCTGAGCCTGTGTTCTTCTGCTCTATTGAACCTCCTACTATGGCCAAACAAGCAGGTAAGAGCATTGTGATCATCTCTTCAGAAATTAATTTTCCAATAGGGCTGTAATGTGCCGGGATTGAGATCTCAGTGTGATTTGTGAAACAGATCTGGAGCATGCACTCAACTGCCTGCAGAGGGAAGATCCCAGTCTGAAAGTCAGAACAGACCCCGATTCTGGACAGGTAAATGAGTCATTCACACATTATTTCAAGATGGTACAGTTTACATTCTGTTTATTAGTGCTTGCAAAGGCATGTACCATGTTAAACTGTCTGTCCCTATTATGCTATTTTAAAGGTTCCTAATTTTGTTTCATGTTGCAGCATATATTGCATATACTTCTACATTGCAGCATCACTTCTTTTCTCACAGTGTCGAACAGCTCGATAAAGATTCCAGTCTCTCTAAACCCATACTTTCTGCGAGCCTACTCTACTCCGACTGGTCAGATTGCTCAGTTTGTTGTGATTGGTCTACAGCTTACAGCGCGTCGTAAACGAAACGGCCATTACCATATCTGTATTTCAGCTCTGGAGGCTTCCTCAGCACTTGATACACAGTGATATGAACCGTAACGATGGTGTTGGTTTTTACTGTATCAATTTGAGTCCTCATTTTTGGAAGTGCATGCAAAGTGGATTTGTTTGCGTAGCACAGAAAACACCGTCTTCTCGACATGTCGACAACACAAACCAAACTCTGACCAGCCCTCAAACACTTTTTCTGTTGAGCAGTTAAAGTTGAGCCCTGGACAAGTAGACACTGTTCGTGGGCAGCCATAGGCTGGCTGCATAGGTTCATGTAGGAAGTGAGACTGTAATTACTGGCAGCTCATTTCAGGCAATTCAGAATCAGTTCTTTCTTTCCAGTTACTGTGCACTTTGATCTTTGAAATTTTGCAGACCTTTAAATATTCACAAACAGCTATATTACACCCGACATGAAAGGTAATATCCAAAAAAGTCCTGCGTCATTTGTGCTATGGACCTTGATTACCTTGAATCTTGTGGATTTTTAAGAATTTTCATTTTCTAAGTGATCCATCATCGATTTTAAACTGGTGAATTAAAAATGGGTGAAAAAATTCAACAGACTTGCATTGAAGGACGAACCCAAGCCATACTATACATAGAGAGAATATCATAGATATAATATTGTAATATTCTCCTTCTCCTTCTCTACAACATATTTATCCACATACACACAGACGGTACTGTGTGGCATGGGAGAACTGCACATTGAGATCATCCATGACCGTATAAAGAGAGAGTACAACATTGAAACGCATCTAGGACCCTTGCAGGTGGCCTACAGAGAGACCATCGTCCATTCAGCAACTGCCACAGGTAAGACCTCCTCACATTACATGCTAGTCTACCTCTGTTATCGCTTTGCTTGTGGTGAATCATTAAAACTATTTCCCAGTGACAGTTAATTGGTTTTGTTTGTCTGCTTCACTGTTTTACGATTACAAATGATGGTTACAATAGACTTTGTCCATGGTAAAGACTAGGCATAAAACAATAAAATGAAAAATAAAACAACATATGACCAGTCACATGCCCTGTTTCAGTGTACACTACTGTTCAAAGGTTTGGGGTCGGTAAGATGTTTTTAAATGAGTCTCTTATCTTCACTAAGGCTGCATTTATTTGTTCAAAATACAAGATGTTGTAGATGTTTTTCAGCAGCAATTACTCCACATGATCCTCCAGAAATCATTCTAATATTCTGATTTTCTGCTTGAGAAACATTTCTTAATATTATCAATGTGGAAAGCAGTTGTAGTGCTTAATATACCGTGACACATTTATTTGATTCTAAACCAAAAAAAAAAACCTTACCGACCCCAAACAATTGATATCAGCACTGCCTATCAATCCTTCCTTTTTTTGCTCCAGCTTTATTATTGTAATCCACACTTCTAGATAGTTCTTGGGGTGACATTTTATTTCGATAGTCCACTTTAGACATTCTACTAACTATAAGTAACTTTGCAAGTACATGTAAACTTATTCTACTAACCATTGACCTAACAACAGTCTTCTAATACTCTTAAGTAAAGTAAATTCCAGTATGATTTGTATGATCATTTCAGACTCATTAGATCGTACTCTTGGAGACAAGAGGCATGTTGTTACTGTGGAGCTTGCTGTCCATGCTCTGCAGGAGTCTAGCACTTCCTGTGACATGACTTTTGAGGAGGAAGTAAAAGCTCAACTCCCTGCTGATGTCAGAGAGGCTGTGGAAAATGGAGTCCAGAGCGCCTACCTCCAAGGTAACCGAAAAAAGCTTTTGTGTCTGTATCATTCATTACGTCCTTATACAACACACTCAAAAGTTTGGGGTCAGATTCATATTTTGTTTAAAGAAATGAATACTTTTAAATTTGACAGTAAAGACATTTATAAAGTTACAAAAGATTTCAATTTCAAATAAATTATATTCATATAAACGTTCTATTTAAAGATTTATCATGGTTTACACAAATATTAAACACCACAACTGTTTTCAACATTGGTATTATTAAGAAATGTTTTTTAAGCACCAAATCATCATATTCAAAGGATTTCTGAAGGATCATGTGACACTGACGACTAGAGTAATGATACTGAAAATTAGCTTGGGTATCAAAGGAATAAGTTACATTTTAAAATAGAAAGCCGTTATTTCACAATATTACTGTTTTTACTGTCTTTTTGATCAAATAAATGCAGCCTTGGTGAACATCAGTGACTTTTTTCAAAAACGTACACTCTTATAATCCCACAGACCCCAAACTTTTAGTAGTGTAATAACAGATACTTTAGCTGTTCAGCTAATGTTTTGCAGTTCACTTGGGCCGGTCTATAAGTCCAACGTCCCTGTCAGCCATATGCAATTGGTAATCCATCTCCCTTTTCTTCCTCGGTGCAGGTCCTTTGCTGGGTTTTCCTCTACAGGGAGTACAGACAGTTATCTGGCATGTAGGTTTGGAACCGGGCACTTCTGCAGCCATGGTGTCTGCCTGTGTGTCCCGCTGCATGCTAAAGGTACTCAAACACTATCCTGTGTCAATAATTTTAAAATAATGCCACATCTGAGTTTATATCCTTCTGTTTGTATGCATGCATGCAGGCTCTGAAGCTGGCTGGAGGGCAGGTTTTGGAACCGGTGATGGCTCTGGAAGTGACTGTAGGGGAGGAACATCTGAGTCCTGTGCTTGCAGATCTCGCCCAGCGACGTGGTACTGTATGCGACATCCAGAGTCGACAGGAAAACAAGGTTTTGATGGCTACAGTTCCTTTGGCTGAGATAATGGTAAGTGTGCAGTGCTGTCTGTCACTAAAAATAATACTAGAACATGTTTCAGTAATAGCACAATTTAACTGCAGTTACACTGACATTTATATAATCAATGTGTATAGTAAGGCCATTCAAATTTAACTTTCACCGCATGATTACTATGTTGGGAATACAAATTTGATATACATTTTTTTTTTTGCCTCAAGGGCTACTCAACCGTTCTGCGCACTTTGACCTCTGGGAATGCCACCTTTTCTCTGGAGCTGTCCAGCTACGAGTCCATGAACACTCAGGACCAGAACACACTGCTCAACAAGATGGCTGGACTGGCTTGAACCAGTGTCACCAGCTGAACTGACCATATATACAGATACAAATTTTGATTGCTTCATTATGGCCCAGAAGATACATCTTAGAGACTAGCCTACATGTGGACATACCCTGCTCCGCCCACATCCACAAACCTACTACTAGTTTTTCCTCTGATAAAGAGAACATTGTGTGCGTGTGTAAATATATAAATTTTACAACAACAGTGCATCCATGTTTTATTTAAATATTTATTGCAATTTATAAAACACTTATAAAATACCTAGCCTTGGAAAATAATTAAAGCAGACCTCATTTCAAAGACTTAAAATTCCATACAATTTATTCACAATAATATTCATTAGCATTCAATAAAGTTTCAGCCTACAGAGGCAGAACTGTCCATTTAATAATTACAAACATCAAGTTCCAGATAACTGGCTCAGTGCATAAAACAGCAAATCATGGTATTGGAATGGCTAAAATGGTTTGATGGTTTAAAAAAAAAAATTGCCCTGTTATTCCCTTTAATTGTATAGTGCAGTGGTTTTCAAACCAGTCCTGGAGCACCCCCAGAACTGCACATTTTGCATGTCTCTAATCTGACACACCCATTTCAGGTCTTGCTGTCTCTACTAATGAGTTAAATCAGGTGTGTAGGATGAGGGACACACTAAAATGTGCAGTGCAGATTAAAAATCACTGGTCTAGTGTGAACTAAATCCTGAAGTTCACAGGCCCTTGTACTCATGACGGCAGTGGCCAACGAATAGAGGTTCTGCAGGAATGCCTCTCCTGTTTAGGGAAGGAAAAAAAAAAAAAAAAACCTTTCACCAGTGAAATATACAAAAATATGCCTGTGCAAATCTTTAGAATTTACTTTGTATTTCTGCATGTTTGTAAATGGCTAGTAAATAAGAAATGAACTGAACCTACACTCAAGTAATACGTAATGTAACATTTTTACATTCTCCCCAATCAACCCAAAACTTCAAAGGCTGCCTTTGAAGAAATCAATTATTTATAATCATTAGAAAATAATACTAAAATAATTAAGAATCTAAAAAAAATACATTAAAACAAATCCCAAAATAAACATAATAAATTACTGAGCATCATGATTCTTACATATATGCTTAATTCAAAAATAAAATGGAACCATATGTTGTTGTATTATTAGTTAATTACAAATTGAGATTGCATGAATGAATTTGCCACTTGTCAGTTTAACTCACTTGACCATGCGGCAGCGATGCTGGACCAGACGATTATAGGCATTACTGATGTCCGTCACGCTTTTATCACTCCATAACCTCTCAGCAACAGCACTTGCTCTTGGCCTGCAATGGCACAAACAAAATGCACATTTACATCATTCTTAATATACAAATAAAAAAAGGTTTGGTTTCGAGTTTGGTAAACTCAATTTAGGATTTAATTTTAGTTTTCATATATTGCACCATTAATTAGTCACTTGTTTGTAACATATACTGTATGTATGTTTTATCTGTGTTGTTGGTACAGTTGAGTTATATATATTTTTTCTTAGATAAGGTTACAGTCATACCAGAGTCGAGGAGTGAGGTTGGTGGCATCCACATACTCTCCCCAGAGACAAGCCTCTCCTCCAATCACCAGCTTTTTCTGTGCATCTGTGCCTGTTGTCAAAAAAAGAGAAAAATAATATTTAGGAGAATATAGATCTAGTTTTATTGTAAGACTGTGATTAGTGCAAGACATTGCAAACAGCTAGAAGCTGTCACAAGGCTTCCCTTCATCAGTAGGCTACAAATTCAATTCACTGAATGTTTTGCAATGCTGAAAGGACAAAAAGTTGTCCATCTAAGCAGCAAAGAGTTGGTCCTGTTTATGTTTGAATCTGTAAGCCTCTATATGTATCTGTTGTATCCATGTCAAACACCCCGATCAAACACCTAATACCTACAGACAAAGCAAACCATTTAAACTGGGTTTTGACTGAGTAGACAAATAACACTGTCTGTACAAAATGCCATGGTCACATGACAAGCATGTTTGCATATCTACTAAAGGAAAACCGGTTTACTGACAATGCCATTACAAAGCTTTGACGAACGAGAATACCTGTTATAAATGATTCTCCACAAACCACCTTTTCTATTCAAACCTGTTGCTTTTGATTCAGTGTGGCTGACCTTGAAACCCTAAAACCATTTGTACCAACCTCAGCTACATTAAACAAGGGGGGAAAAAAAACAATCACCAAATTGACCCCATTAACAGACTTCACAACTTTTTTTTTTTTCTTTAAAGAGGTCAACTCCAACATAGATAACATAATTGTGTATTGAGTGAACAGTCGTTGTGTTGTTGTTGTTTTTTACTCCAAACCTTGAGATGTTGGGTGATTTTACAAAGTAGAATCAACAGGACGAACAGAAACAGAGGCCCAAATAAATCCACTTAATCTTTATATGCGAGTGACACACACCAGTGAAATTTTGGGGGTCGGCTTTGTAAACGTTCACCCAATCCTGGCCGTAGCTGATGCGGTTGAGGTACCAGGGTGTGGAGAGTAGAGCCCTGAAACCAGCTGCCGTTACCTGCGCCATCTCATCTTGGTACTGCGGCCGTTCTTTCCACACATGGATCTGTGTGTCGGCTTTCAGCTACATGTGCACACATACACACGCATGTATAACACACAAAGGGACACATCAACGTAGACACATTCTTCTGGGCTCCATTTAAGGTCTTCACAAGGCTTTTCATGCTTAATATCAGATCATGTAAAAATGTAGTAATGAAGAACTAGTAGTTTTGAAAGAACTAAGTATAACTGCTTTTAAAGTGACAAAACAAAATAGTTATTAAATCAATTATAACAAATAATTACTGTTTATCATAATTGGCACTAATTGAAATTAATGCATTAGATCTTAAATGTAGTCCAGAGAAATACACACATTGAGTTTCATGTTGTCCTAGGCTGCGTTCCACTCCACTTTTAGACACACAATCGAGAACTACCCCAAGCCATTTCGAAGTGTGTTCCACTTTGTTAAGTTTATATGGACAGACCCGCAACCCCTCGATTTTGGCAGTGGGAGCGAGTCCACTCCATATGTACACTTCAGGCAGCTCCATTATATACCACAATGCAACGCGATTGTGACGTGCTTAAATTTACCCCATTAAACACATTTGTAAGGAGAAAAAAGTAAATAATAAATCAACTCCATAGCAGATTCTAAGTGATAAAGGGCTTAGGATGTTCCAATTCAGCCCATTGCAAGGGTTCCGCCAGTGGTGCACACTTTATCAACGAGATTGAGGGAAGTTAGCAAGGAAAGGGCATAACAAATTAACTGGAACGCAGCCCCAGATGGTCAGATGCTCAGCTTTGACTCGTTCTCATTATCATGGCCTTTGAGCCTGACAATAGTTAAAGGGATAGTTCACCCAAAAACTTTAATCCTGTCATCTTTTACTTTTACTCACCCTCATGTAGTTCAAACCTGTATGAATTTCTCTCTTCTGCTGAACACAAAAGATGATATTTTGAAGAATGTGGGTAACCAAACAGTTGATGGGCCCCATTGACTTCTATAGTATTTTTTCCCATATTATGGAAGTGTTCATCAACTGTTTGAAACAACTTGATGGTTTGGAACAACTTGAGGGTGAGTAAATAATTGGTGTACACAAGGCTGAAGCAAGGTGGAGGAGGAACTATGGCAAAGCATACCATTCAAAAGTTTGGGGTCAGTAAGGTTATTTTATACTAAGGTTTTATTTTCAGAAATTCACACTTTTATTCAGCAAGGACACGTTAAATTGATCAAAAGAGACAGTAAAGAATTTATATATACACACACACCGTTCAAACTTTTGAATGGTACTGTCTCTAGAGTGACGCTTGCTGGAATGCGTTCTTTCCTAAACGTAATGGAAAACGTGTTTATAATGTCTCAACAACTAAACTCAAGATGTGGCAAGAGCTCAGAGTTGATTGGGGTGGTCAAACACACTAACATGCTTAGACAAAATTAAACACGACAACATACTAGTGACAAGCAAAACCAAGAGCTATAGAGAGACTGACAGAATCAAACTTAAACACTACAAAAATTGCACAGAAAGTCCTATATACTCAATAATATATGGTCGATAACAAGAGTGCATGACCTCCATTAAAATGCTGGTGTTTCTCAATGGACCATCTCTCCCCAGACAACATTCTCAACCCCCAAGCTTGTTTGTGATTTAATACCAGTTTTTAAGCTATATTTGATTAAAACTCTAAAACTGAATCTGGGCCATCTTTCTTAACCTCAATTTGCAAACAAAACATATAAAAAAACCATCACACATATTTGCTCAATTCAATGGTCAACATGTAAACAATGAAATTAATAACTAGTTTCTAAATGTCTGTGTTTAAAATCACTAAATTAGTAAACCATTGGTGCCTAAATAAACAAAATGAGACAAACTGACCATCGAAATTGAGTGGCTCAACTTTGTAGTACTTTTGCCAGTCCTGTCCATAGCTAATGTAGTCCAGGTACCAAGGGGCAGAAAGAATGGTTGTAAATCCTGCCCCAGTCACATTCTGTAGCTCCTCCTCCATCTTGTTTCCAATCCACACCTCCACAACAGTGTCATCTTTCAGCTGGAACATGCATAAAAGCATATTATGTGCCCTAATGATTTTTTCTTTCTTCTTGGCTATAAATTGTTACGGGCTAGCATATACATCTACTTTAATATGTAATAAATAAATAAAAAACACCAATTTAGTGGCATATTAGCAGTGGCTTGTGAAAAAGCAAGCACACAAGTCAAGCTATCAGTGATTAAGAAGGTTAAGGAAAAGTAGTTTAGGCTTTGATTTGAAAGGAATTGTAGACCTACTAGAATTTGTCTTTTAATAAGATCTCCCAACTGACAGCTTAGTCTAACAAATAACAATAACAAATAATTTCCCAATAAGACTGTAAAGTCTGAATATTACTTTCTAACAGCACAAGCACATCCACATGGATAAGAAAAGACGAGCCTTACCTTCACACCATTATCGAACACTTCCTGCCACACCATGTAACCTTTATTGGTAGCAGCCACAATATCAAGTAACCTGTTTGTCATTGATGAATAATGCAAGAATAAATTCATCAGATTGTGCTCCGATTTATACTTTCACACGATTTCCCAAGATACATTTCTTATAAGGGAGACAAATATTAAACTAGGACTACAATTACATAATAATGGAGGAAATAATAGTATCAACAAACTATCATAACCATCTTGTTATAAGACAATAATAAATTGACTTCCTGACCGTACTGAAGCTCTGACCTTTGAATGTAGAAGGACTCAAGTTTGCTGTAGTCTGTGCCAAAGCCCTGCTGCTCCATAAACTTCCGAACATCAGGATTGGACTTCCTACAGGAACAATGAGTAGAATGCAAGCATGGCATTTGATATACAATATGCATAAATATATTATTACAATACGAGTTCATATTCTAGAAAATTATTTGGATAAGAAGCTCCTCTTCTTTTTTTTTCTTCTTTTTTTTCGCACCAACAACTGAAGTCAACCTCGTCTCCCCCCAGGTGAATGTAGGCATCAGGGAAAACGGCACTGATCTCTTTGAAAAACTGGGCCATGAACTCATAAGAGGAGTTTAAGATGGGGTTCACTGGCCCAAATGTTCCAGAAGGTTTAGAGCCACTGAAACAGGGTGTTAGCAGATTTGTTATGCCTATGGGAAGGAGCGACAGAGAGAGAAAACAGTTGTTATATTAATCAGTAACTGAAACACAACTAAACAAATCTATCTGTATAAAGCGGCCATTTATCATGTCCACTAACTGACCATTGCCCCATGACTGTGTGTGTCCTGGGGTGTCAAACTCAGGGATGACCCGGATCCCCCTCATGCGGGCAAATTCAATGACCATTTTCACGTCAGATGGAGTGTACACGTGTGTGAATGGATGAAATGCTCCCTGTCGGTCACAAAACAAATAGGGAAAACGTGATCAAAACACAAAAATAAACACTGCCCCAGTCAGTTTTTACAGTGGCAGTTGGATTCTACAACCAAAGCATGTGATCTGAAGCTTATGCTTTTGAATTAAAGGGATAGTTCACCCACAAGTCACCCTTAAGATGTTCCAAACCTGTATGAGTTTCTTTCGTCTGTTGAACACAAAAGATGATATTTTGAAGAATGCTGGTGACCGACAACTGCTTGGTTACCGACATTATTCAAAATATCTTCTTTTGTGTTCAACAGACGAAAGAAATTCATACAAGTTTGGACATTTTTGTGGGTGGATCTGTGGGTGAATATCCCTTTAAGGTGAAATTTCTACTCTAAAGGAAACTGACATGTCCTACGGCAGTATCATCATTTTGTTGTACATTTTGTTGTACATTTTTATCCCTTACCTTTTGCTTTCAATGCAGCAAAATAGGAAAAAAGTATATGAGAACTATTTAAAAACTATACATTTAAACTTTTTATTTTAAAGTATGCCTTATCTTTTTGAATTCTTGAAATAAACCTGGAATGTTGCAGTGTAATTATAGTTTGATACATCAATTTGTGTTCACCTATTAACTAGGGATGGGCATTTCAAGCAAAAATAATATTCGAAGATCGCTGGGAATTATTAGATTTTTATTCGGAAATCGCAACTCCTCCCACGCATGTAAAGGCTACACGCATATAAACAGAGAGAGGGAGAGAGACCATTCACACTCTCAATCTGTATGATAACAAACTGTTTAATTCATTAGGGAATAGGCTATATCAACTCAAGCCATATCATTATTGTAACATACTGAAACATATGACTGTTATTTGACATCGCCCCAAGTTACCGCAACCGTTAAATGCCTAAAGTCTTGTTCTGGAAGAAAAGTAACCAGCGCATACATTTTAGCCGATTGCAATGTCATTAGTTCAATAACACACATGTAAGTGATGATAGTGTTGATGATTTACCTGAGATACGATCGCGAGAGCGAGCCTGCAGTGTATTCGCGCATAGTGCAATCAGGGCAGCAAATGAATGGCAATTCAAGTCTCCTCAAGAGAGTCTGTTTGCAAGCAGCAAAGCCGCCTTCCAGCGATACACATACAGTAAACCCAAGTGTTGTTTACTCAGCTGCACATAATAGCACCAAATTAATTTTAAAAAGCCCAATATATTTGACCCGCGTTCTGTTTTCTATCATGCCCGTGCACGTTTGTGATGACGTTAGATGAACGCAAACGCACTAGGGTTCAAGTTGAGTGTGAAACCAGACCAACACTGCGGAGGGAAGAATAACGCTCGGACCGCAGCAAACGTGCCCAGTATAAAACACCCTGAGAACTGACTGACAGCTTTAGGTGCGTTATTGGCAGCGCCTCCCTCTGGTCACATGAACGCGTCACCACCACAAAATCCCAGAAAACATGGGGATTTTTTTGAGGACGATAATCGCACAAACTATTCGATATTCTATAATTAAATCAACTATCGAATATTCGAAAATCGTGACCCATCCCTACTATTAATGGGTTGGCCACCAACATTAGTGATAATATCAGTTGAAGCCACACTTTTATGATTCTAGCGTGGTAATCCACTAGCAACCTGTAAGAATGAAATCTACAATACATTTTGTGCCCTGAGGCAGTCAATCCAAAACAGGTCATGTGTGCATCACATACTCACCTTCTGACTTAACTCAGGGAAGGTACGGCTCATATAAGGAAATGACTGATCATCCACAATGTGCCAGTGGAATACGTTAAACTTGTTCATCGCCATAGCTTCCTGTGAAAATGAGACGTCTCTTTACTGAACACTGTGGAACAAGAAGCATTTCAAAACCTGTGAAAGTCATTGCACATTGACAGGAACATTTAATTCTAGATCAAATTACAAAGCTACGGACAAACTAATTCTCCCCACTGTGCACTGGCCACAAAAATGTTTCTAGACAAACCTTGTGATGGGATCATCTTATCTTGTGATAACTGTCATGTGTGAATGTAAAGAACTTGACTTTCCAGTCTCACAAATAAAAACATCCTTGAGCATTAATGAAAAAAATGCTGAGTCACCAATTAATCACAAAAAGAAAATGCCCATCTAGACCCATGTATGTGTTTATGCCAAGCCTGTCATTGTAAAGAAAATAATTTCAGCTCACCAAATTGGCCAAAATGACTTTGAGTGGCAGGAAGTGGCGAGACGAGTCCAGGAGGATCCCTCGGTGAGCAAACCGTGGGAAATCTGAAATGACTGTCTTATTGATGTTGTTCTGTTGAGAAGACAAAAAAGATTTGAGAAGAGCTTAGACAGATCAATAGATGAGATGAATTCATATATAAAGCCTTAATCAAGTACAACAATGCAGCGAATAAGGGTTTGCTTTGAACTTACAACTCCATAGTCATCCTCATAGACCAGCTGGCTGAATGTTTCCAGTCCTTACAACAATAAACAAATGAGGAAGTTATTCATTGATGAAACCATACATGGCAATAAAACATCTTATATGGACAGGATAAAGACTGCAGTCTCTTCTTATAATCTATGTTGTGAACTTGGGATTGCATGGAAATAGAATTAAACTGCTATTAAAGTATATGGGGTTGTTAAACGCGATAAGCTGTGACCTATATTAAACTTTTCCAGTCCTACTGTCATCAAGAAAATACTTTAAAGTTTGTCTGTGTTTGTTACAGGAGTTTGTAAAACGTACACTACCATGAGAGACTTCGAAAGTCTCTCATCCTCACCAAGGCTGCATTTATTTGATCAAAAATACAGTAAAAACAATAATATTGTGAAACAGTATGACAATTTAAAATAACTGTTTTATTCCTTTGATGGCAAAGCTGAATTTTCAGCAGCCGTAATTGCAGTCTGTCTTCTATGCTGATTAGGTGCTGCTCCATATTGTGGAATATTTTGTCTGGTTCATTGATAAATAGAAATTTAAAACAGCACCATTGTGTTCACTTACCTCGCAAAGCTCCCCATACATTAGCAGCTTTCAGCACAGCAGAGGGTCCATCCACTGCCAGCTCATCTACACAAAGAGAGCAAAAAGTTACACAGACAAAAAAAACATCTGCTTGAACAAACAAGATTGACTTTGATAATTCAGTTGAGTTTCTATTTGGTAACAGGAAAATGTTACAAAATACTTGCATGGGTCAAATGTTACTAGGGTCATTCTACGAAAATGGTGGCTTTCCTGTCCCGGCCTTAACCACCAGGAAAAACACTTAAAAGTGTCAGATAATGACACAAAATATATGTTTTTTGTTTTAATTGAAGTGTTTTATTGTTAATAAAACATATGTAAGACAGTTATATTGCAAACCATTTTTTTTATATATTGTATAACACAGTCAGTACCATGAAATTGGCTTGTCCCTCGGGTCAGGAGTCGTGGTTTAGTGACATATTTTGAGTTAAAAAATATATTTTTCTCCCCCTTTAAATGTCATAATACAAAGGAAAGTAGTATAGTTATTTAGTGGACTGCTTAAAAAACTAAAATATCAACTAAATATTATAAATAATTTACAGGGAATAGCTGTCCCTCAATTTCATGTCACTGGTGTTAAAATTTCTAAAAACCACCACTTTGAAAAAATGCAACATCCTTGCCAACTTCTTCCTGGGTCAAAGGTTCATTGGAGGCGGGGCTGTTTTGAAAAGGACATGGTGAGTGTGCACTCTCTCTTCATCTTTTAGCAATTTGATAATTAATTTGATAATTTCATGCGAGGACTTAAGATGTGTCACTCGTGTTATACAGTTTATAGTAAGGCGAAAGGAAATTTGATTAAAATAATTGATCAAATTGCATGATTAAGTGATTCATTTACAATTTAAGAAGTGCGGTTTGAGCTACTGTGGCCGCCATCTTAGATATGCCATCTTGTCTGCAGATTTGTCATTGGTGTTATCGTCACTGGTGTTACTGTTCCTGCTGGTAACACCAGTGACAGGACGATAACACCAGTGACAATCAATAACACCACTAACTTTTTTCTCAACATAAGGTTTCATAAAAGCCTCAACAATTATATTAATAAAGACTTATTAGCATTTTATTACTGTTTCAATATTGTAAACACATAATATGGCTTTCCTTTTGATAGATATGGCGAAATTAAGTGCTGCTGAAAAGCAAAGACTCTACAGACAGCAGAGCAGCCTACCTTAAACAAAAACACCAGACTTACTTAAAGGATTTAGAGAGTCAAAAAAGAAAGAGAGTGAAGGATCTCACAGAAAGGGAAAAATGACAGGAGCGAAGGAAATGGCGGGTCAGACAGGCAAAACACAGAGAGAGATTGAGAGCAGGAAAGACAGTGTTGACCCCACCATCCACTCCAGACAGTCAACCCAGTACTACAAGGTCAGAATTTAAGACAATGTGTCTGTAGGAAGACAAAAGTACTTATCTACAGAGTTACTTAAAGGGATAGTTCACCCAAATTACAAAATGACATATTGGTTTCCTTATCGTGTATGCAGTCTATGGACAAGGTATGACAGCAAGCCATGCTTTTGTTTACCTGGCCACTGTTTCAAATGCTAACTTTTTAGCATTTGTGACACAAAACCAAAGCATGAGACATACCTTCTCCATAGACTGCTTACACAGTTAGGAAACCAATATGTCATTTTGTAATTTGGGTGAACTATCCCTTTAAGTAGGCCTACACAATATTTGTCACATGGCACGAGAATTGATATATACTGTTTTAACAAGCTGCATAGTTTTGTGTATAGGCATGACAGAAATAGAGTAGGATTTCATGGTTGTATTATGTTGCATGTATCTCACATTGGAAATCTAATACAATTATATATTACATCTTTATGCTTTACAGACAACGAATCCAAGGGCGGAGAGTGCGCAGGAGAGAAGCACAGATAGGCCGAAGAAAATGTCAGGAGTTGCAAGAGAAGTTATGAAATCTGAAATTATTTGTAATGTAAAATATTACTAATAAATTGATAACATTTGTTTGAAATAATCTTATGTTATGTCATTGGTTTCACATTGCGTCACTGGTGTTACATTGCGTCACTGGTGTTACTGCATGGCATATTGGTGTTCTGGCATCAGAGTTGCCCAGTTTCATAGAATATGGTTTTTGTTTCTACCTAACTGTTGCTGCATTCATTAGTAAGCATTTTAAGGATATGATCATTCAATTTTGATCACTCAACCTCAATTATTTCTAATGTTACAACAAAAACACAATGGTAGAAATAGAAAAATGTCACACAATAGAACTTTACACATACCTGTTTAAAGTAAATTATTACTAATCAAGACAATTTCTTAATATTATCATGAACTTTTTCTGTCTTTGATTATATATGCAAATTAAATAGTCAAATTACATTCTGGAAAGCCTGAATTGTCATCTAAAATATAGGTAACACCAGTGACAAAAAGGCAGCACAAGCATTTTTTAATGTAATGTAGTAAAAATATAAAAATACATTAAGCTGTCATTTAAGTTGATTTATAATGTTAAGAGGTTAACTATTATCTGACTATAAGTTTTGGTATAAAAAAAAGAATTACATTTTTTAAAAGTTGTCTGTTCAAAAAGCCACCATTTTCGTAGAATGACCCACTACATCTAAAAAGAGCTCGCCACGTTAATACTTTAACCCGATTACAACTCCGACAAGCAGATGTCTATTATGGATTTGCCAGTCTTCTATTGGATTAGAGATCTTTGAGGTTACGGGCGGTGTTGTGGACCAGGCGGAAGGGAAAAGAGCTCACATGACTCGTCCGTTTGCAGACTCGGGTAGCCGTCGCACTCCGGATCAGCTGATGTGACCCATACTTTAAGCTCCACAAGATCGGAATCAGACCCTTTCTTTCGGCTCTTCTCGTGCTTCTTCAGTCCGCCAAACATGTATTCAAAATATCTGCAAGGCAAATGGTCAGATCATGACTCAGTTAATCCCAACTCGATTATGTTTGATTGGTGGAGCGCACAGAGTGCTGTGAATCAAGCCTGTACTTCCTGTTAAAACGAACAATATCGTCTTTCATCACACAATGTCGGCATACATATAAATGAGACATTTTACAGTAAGTTACCTGCGAAATGCATTCTCAAGTAGACTGCAGCTCGGTCCGGCGGAGGACTCTTTCGCGTGGACGATCTGAAATCTGACGGGACTGAGTTTAAAAGCGACGGCGGACGACTGGAATTTCTGCGGTAGCGGCCAGAGAGAGATTTCATCCTGATCTTTCTGTTTTCCTACAAAGTCGCCGAAGAGCCACCCGTGGCTGACGGATACCGCCAAAAACAGCGAAGCAAATTTGAGTAGACAGTACATGGCAGTGTTGAACGCTGAGCGGTCAGCTGACTTCTGCTTCCAATCCAGCCTGAACTGACGAGTGAGGAATGAGGACGTTGTAGGGGCGGTGTTTACCTAAACTACATCATGGGATATAACGTTACTAATCCACCACAGCTCCCTCAGTCTTCAAATTATTATTACCAAACCTTCTTTTATCTGTATCTCAGGGTCAATACTTATCTGTAGGCTAGGCTACAGCAAAACGGGAAAGTTATAAATGAATGAAAAAGAACACGTGATCGAGACAAAGGAAATGAGAGCAAATCAGATGTTTTGACTGATGCATACTTCAAACATTTCAAAATGTGAAGGCTATTAGCAGACTATAAGGTATAGCCTAATTATAATATAACTTTTGTAAAGCATTAGAAACTGGTGAACTAATTACAAGAGACGACGAGTGGGTGACGCCCGCTAGGTGGCGCTTTGTTGAGTTTCTTACTAATGCAATGAACCATCTACCAGACCACACAATCAGTTTACATATTTCAAATGATTCATTTTGCAATTAATTGTAATATTTCTGTGAGATTTCTGTATGCACAATGAGTACATTTAGGAAAATCTGAAAATGTATCTTCATTTAGTCTACCACACTGCCCAAGGACCCAAAATCAATCTTGACATTTTTCATTCAAAAAGTAGATATTTAAATCACCTACATAACCCTGCTAAAAAATTAAGGGAACACTTAAATCACACATTGGATTTGAATTTGAAAATCTTTATACTCTATAATTTGTTAAGAACAAATTATGTGACAACAGTCAATGGAAACCAAAACTCAACACAATAAGGGCTGGATTCTAAATCACTAAATCATACCAAAAATCAATGCATGAATTTCATCACAGCAACTTATAATGTAAGTCATGGCACCCATGTGCCTGTATGCACTAGCGACAACGTCTGGGCATCCTCCTGATGAGATGGAGCAGGGGTTTTCAAACTTTATGATGTCAAGGACCGCCAAATATGATGAACCTTTATGAGGGACCCCTTCCTAAAATCCATCTATTTTTATGCATGAAAAAACATTTAAACTAGGTAAATAGTAAGTGTGACATTATAAATATAACATTGTTTCCCAACTTAAATTGGCTATACTTAATGTTGCATGCAGAAACCTGAAGAAGAACATTTTCAATTAAAAATTATTTATATAAACACCTTTCACAATAAATGTATGTAAGGAGCTTACGTACTGCGTTAAGAGTACTGCCTTACAAACCCAGTGAGCAAGATAAAGGGGACTATAGTGAGAAAAGCTCACTAGAAAGATAAATAAGCAAACACACAATTCTGGAAAGTATACGGCAAGAAGGAAGAGAAAAATTTAGAAATGAATTTAGAAATGAAATGCATAACGTTCCCCAGATACCGGTCCTGCTGCTGGGTTGTTGTCCTTCTATGTCCCTGTCCAGGGGAAAAAAAACCTGTTGTCACTTTCATTCGCACCAAAGCAGATTAAACTGATTCATAATCACTTATGCTTCCTAATCGGACAGATCGATATCCATGAAGTTTACTTGGTGTTATACTGTGATGCTTAATTGTTCCCTTAATTGTTTTTTTTGTTTGTTTTGTTTTGTTTTTTTGGACCATTGTGTGTCAAGCTCATTTACACAAATGCACATTTTGTTCAGCAGGGGGCGACCTTGTTCCGTAAATTAAATTTAAGAAAAGCTCTGAACCTTCTAACCAACGTGTGCAAGGTCGTGCATCTCAAACTACTGAGGAACCAAGTTTAGGCTTAAGTCCTAGTGCAGGTTATATAATAGATGATTGGACATACAACTTGAATACACAGCATTCACTATTAATTTGGATAACTTTCACCTAAATTATGCTGCAATTCTTAAAAGGACGTGTTATGACTTTTTATTACGAAATGTAGCATTGATTATGAATACTTTCATACACACCCCTGGAGATATGCGTGCCTAATAAAAACCCTTAATGAGCCCCATCATCAACCTCCGTACCTCTAGCTATCTCCTCCCACATTCTCCTGAAGAGCAGTAGCGCTCCGCCTCTCTTTCTTCCTCCTCTAAAAGCTCACACCCCGTCAGCTGTTCACTATTGAGACCTGCACTCGAGCGAGAGCTGCTGCACGACGATACGAGCAAATGTATTTGTGCACCCGCAGCGAAGTCACAAAGATAGAGGAACTAGTTCTCTATGTTCAGCAACAATATACCACATTATACGTGTAGGCTAGTTTCTTACGTTAAAAGCATCTGGATTAAATTGCTCTTCATTTGTTTATTTTGTGGTTTATCCACGCGACATCGGACGCTGTTAACGGAGCTTGCAGCGCTGCCAGTATTGTGACTGTGTCCGCGTCGCGTTGTGGCATGTTCGAGGGCCAAAGCAGACGGAACTGAAGTCCTCATTGCTCCTGAACAGGTGATATATACAGTCTGTATGTTCATAGATGTAAATGCACGTGCATTTTTTAAGTCACCATAGGCTGGCTGAACTTTTCTTCTATACTTGAAGTCAATGTTTTGGTGGGGGTTTGTTTTCCCATGTGGAAATAAAAAAAAAAAACCATCAAAATAATTATTAATTTTAAAACATTTTTTTTAATCAGTTATAATTATAATCGTTTAAGTGGTAAAAATGTATAATGATGAATAACAAAATAAATCGTCTGAGTGATGTCAGTGCACCTATGTATGACATTGTCATGAGATTCTGTTGGGCACAGATGTAAATGGTGCTTGAAAAACAGTTTCTGACTAAAGTCTACTTGTTATAGCATTATTTGTTTTATTGCAAGTTATTAACGGATTGTTTATGCTTTATGCATACAGTCATTCACATAACATTGCTATTTTCCAGTGCTATGTTGCAAAATAATTAATGGCCAATGTCAGCACAGGGTTCCTGGCTCTTGTACTTCACAGCTGAGGCCAATTTAAATGGATTATTGGACTGTATCAGGTGTGATACATCACCATTGCTTTTGTGTCCTTAATGTATTTAGCTCAGTTCAGAACTACATTTCGCCTCTGCACAACATTAGCGGGAACACAATTAAATTCTCCCCGGAGGGATGTTGACAGCCGGCAGGGACCAGGGGGCGTGTATCGGTTACATGGAAATTCAGGCTGATTGGATTTGAATGTGCACCATATAGGTGACCAGATGGCAGTTGGTGACATTGACACACTTAGTGTTGACTCTGTGCCTGGTGCTCAACTCTTTGTTCGCTTTTCCGCAGTAAATTTCAGGCAGCAGTGTTTACTTCTAAAAGTTTTTTTTTCTCTCTTCAGTTTCCCCTCCTTATCCGTTCGCCTTTGAACACCTGGTAATGATTAGACTCCCTTGCATTTGTTCACATTCCAGTCGGCTAGACATCAGAGAGGCTTCCAGTTGGTTTTTATGTTGTGTTTGCAGAATTACATCATCTTTTTCTTCCTTCATATTGAGGTTTGGCATGCTCTTTGTGTATTTTGCTGATATTGATCATATCACTGTTTAAAACGATGTCAGTCAACTTCTGAAACAGACAACAGAGGCTGTTTAAAGCCCAGCAGTATGCCAGTTTTGTCAACTGAACATTTTCTCTCTTTTTTTTTTCTTCTTTTTTTTCAGGATTCAATGAAAATGTCTGTCTGTGTCCACGAGAACCGCAAGTCTCGTGCCAGCACGGGCTCTATGAACATCTACCTGTTCCACAAGTCCTCATACGCAGACAGCGTGCTAATGCACCTGAATGCTCTTCGTCAGCAGAGACTCTTCACAGATGTTCTGCTCCACACAGGAAACCGCTCTTTCCCATGCCACAGGGCTGTGCTGGCCGCCTGCAGCCGCTACTTTGAAGCAATGTTCAGCGGAGGGCTGAGAGAAAGTCAGGACAGTGAAGTGGACTTCAGGGACTCCATTCATCCAGAGGTATTGTTGTAATGTTTAAATGTGTTTTCTAGTCCAAGTGTTGAAGTGATAGTTCACCCAAAAAGGACAATACTGTCTTCATTTAGTCAACCTCATGTGCTTCCAAACCTGTATGACTTTCTTCTGTGCAACACAAAAGATCTTTTTTTTTTGTTTTTGAAGTCGGTGATGTCCAATGTTTTTTGGACCCTGGTGACTTTCATTGTAGGACAAAACCATTAAAACACTGTTCAAAATATAATCTTTTGTGTTTTATAAAGGTGTGAATTGGGGTGGGGCGGATGTACTATCACTTTAAATAGTGTGCTACTTATATGCTACTCAAACACCTGATTGTTTGGAGAGTTCTGAAACCTTGGAGAAGATCTGGGTTTGAAAATAAGGCTTGCTTTTGCAAAACAATAGTTTCATGGGTTTCAAGTAATTCACATTGCAGTTTGACTGCAAAAATTAGGTTATCACTTGTAGGTTAACCTTGTTTTTACTCCACATTGTCTAGGTATTGGAGCTCCTACTGGACTACGCCTACTCGTCAAGAGTAATAATAAACGAGGAGAATGCAGAGTCTCTCCTTGAAGCCGGTGACATGCTGGAGTTTCAGGACATTCGAGATGCCTGTGCCGAGTTCCTGGAAAAGAACCTCCACCCATCCAATTGCCTAGGCATGCTGCTGCTCTCAGATGCTCACCAGTGCACCCAGCTGTTCCAGCTCTCCTGGAGCATGTGTCTCAGTAACTTCCCTGCTATCTGCAAGACTGAGGAGTTTCTCCAGCTGCCCAAGGACATGCTGGTCAAACTGCTGGCACACGAAGAGCTCGAAACCGAGGACGAGCGTCTGGTCTACGAGTCAGCTCTCAACTGGGTGAACTACGACCTTGAGAGGAGGCACTGTCATCTTCCGGAGCTGCTCCGTACCGTGCGTCTGGCTCTGCTGCCTGCAATCTTCCTTATGGAGAACGTCTCTACGGAAGAGCTCATCATCGCACAGGCTAAAAGCAAAGAGCTGGTAGACGAAGCCATCCGCTGCAAACTGCGCATCTTGCAAAACGACGGCGTCGTCAACAGTCCTTGCGCCCGGCCCCGCAAAACCAGTCATGCCCTTTTCTTGCTGGGCGGCCCCACATTTATGTGCGACAAGCTCTACCTGGTGGACCAGAAGGCCAAAGAGATAATTCCAAAGGCGGACATCCCCAGCCCACGAAAGGAGTTCAGTGCCTGTGCCATTGGCTGCAAGGTGTACGTGACGGGTGGCCGGGGCTCAGAGAACGGTGTGTCTAAGGACGTTTGGGTGTACGATACATTACATGAGGAATGGTCTAAAGCGGCTCCAATGCTGATAGCACGTTTCGGTCACGGTTCCGCCGAGTTACGCCACTGCCTGTATGTCGTCGGAGGTCACACAGCTGCCACTGGCTGTCTGCCTGCATCACCATCTGTGTCCTTGAAGCAGGTAGAGCAGTTTGACCCAGTTGCTAACAAGTGGAGCATGGTTGCACCTCTGCGAGAAGGAGTTAGTAATGCAGCTGTCGTCAGCGTAAAGCTTAAATTGTTTGCCTTCGGAGGGACGAGTGTGGCCCACGACAAGCTGCCCAAAGTTCAGTGCTATGATCCCTCAGAAAATCGTTGGACAGTCCCGGCATCCTGCCCGCAGCCATGGCGCTACACTGCAGCTGCTGTTCTCGGCAACCAGATCTTTGTAATGGGCGGCGACACCGAATTCTCTGCTTGCTCTGCCTACAAATTCAGTAGTGAGACTTATCAGTGGACTAAAGTTGGAGATGTTACAGCGAAACGAATGAGCTGCCAGGCGGTGGCTTCTGGAAACAAACTTTATGTGGTGGGTGGCTACTTTGGTACACAGCGCTGTAAAACCCTGGACTGCTATGACCCCACGCTCGATGCCTGGAACAGCATCACTACCGTACCTTATTCCTTAATCCCCACTGCCTTCGTCAGCACCTGGAAACACCTCCCAGCCTGAAGCGCGCCTGTACTCCCTTGTGTGTCCCTACTGTTCCTATGAGGTAGGTTGTGCAATCTAAAAACAAAATGACTAGACTTGTTTTTTTATCCAATTATAGAAAGGGATGCAATATGTAGTAATCTGGCCATATTACATTTTTTAAATCTGTATTAATTAATCTTTTAAATCTAATAATTTAATAACAGCGTTAAATGCCATATTTAAACCCATTCAGAACATCCAGTTTTACTGTACATCATAAAGTTGTAATGCCTAAATTAATTTAAAATGATTGAAATTGTTTATTTTACAGTAGACTAAAATAACTTATTTTAACCAAATAGTATAGAATTTTAATATGTGCTGCTTGTGCTATTTATCGGTTTATGTTTACATGGTCACAGTTTGTAAGGACTGAAATACATTTTAAGATATGTTTTCCTTGAAACTCTAGGGAATTTCAGAGGAAGTGTCCTTAATTAACTAATTGCCCCAAAAATTAATTTTCAGCTGACTTGTTGTGGTTGGCATGCACATTACCCTCTTTGTAAGCATACTGGCACATTGGGGAAAAAGTCCTGTGTACAGGTTACATGGCTCTTTGTTTGTTCATATGCACACTACATTTGGATATAGTGATTTCATTTATCCCTCATGATCTGCATTGTGCATACTTTGACAAAGAACCTTATTAAAATCAGTGGCAAATTGAGTATTGACTGAGCAATGGCAAGGCAGCATGCTATGAATATCAACCAGGTAAACTCGGCCCATATGCGCAATCAGATGTATTTCTTTGTCTATCAGTTCCCCATTGCTTTCTGAATTCTCAGTTCTTGTCTGATGGACTTTTTCCAGTTTTGTGTGTTGTGTGTGTAATGACCACCACAATATTTTGCTGTATGAATACCTGAGCATGCCATACAGAGCATACGGACCCTCTGCTTTTAAACAAAAAAACTAAAAACTTTTATTCTAGCATTCATGCATTCCTTTTTTATCAACACTTGAATGTGGGTAAGTTTACTTAAAAGCAACAGTTTGAGCAACAAGCTGAGAAAATCATGAAATCCTGAGAACTTCAAAGCTGGTACATTAATGGATGTTTTATAATAGGTTGCTACAGATGTCACGTCTCCTGAGAGTCCATAAAAATACTGGCTGTCAAGCATTGGGCCTTGCTCTGTCTCCAGGAAAATGGGCTTTGGTCACAGCAGGACTGCATTGGAAAAGGGCATCCAGCTTTCCAGTATCTACCTCTCAGCAGTGATATGCCCACTGATGCAGTGTGTGTGTGTGCTCTGTCTGGTCTGGCTGATACGGAGGCTCTGCTGTATTTGATCAGTCTCCAGACTAGGAGTGAGAGCGAGGAAAAAATAGATCCTTGCTTGAGAGAATTCAGAGCCTTGGTCTTTGAGCTGGAGCTTGAGATTCAAGCTTCACGCACCTACTATAGAACGACGTTGCAACTGAATTCTAATGTGTGCGTGGGCACATGCAAATCTTCACATGTAAAATTTAGATCCAAAGTAAAACTGTTTGTGTGCCTCTGTGTTGTGAGGAGGCAGCTTGCGGTAGGGCTGAATGAGTTATGAGCGTGCAGTGAGGGGCGTTGCACCGAGGGTAATTGAAGCAGAATAGAAGACTTTTATTGTTCCTGAGGGGGAAATTTGTCTAAGGGTGGAGGGAAGAGAGGTAGGGCAAATGGAGGAGGTGGGAGGGCTCTGAGAAAGTAATTATGAAGTGTTGTGTATTTGTTTGAGCAGTGTGTTGACAACAGCATGTTTGCATGACGTCTGATCAACAGTTTACAATGTATTGTTGTGTTGTTGAGCTAATGTCTTTATCTGTCTGAGTATACATGCCACAATGCGTAATCAAATATTTGAATAATTAAATACACATTGTACATCACCGCAATCTTTCTGATTAAAGGTGTTGTCACATGTACACAATCAAATCATTTCAATAGGTATCCACTCAATCAGGAATTTTGCATGAGGGTGAAAGATTTCCCCTTGCAGATTTTGCCAGATTGACCAACAGAAATGTACCTGTGCTGCACCTTTGACCGCACTTTAACGTGTGTTCATGCTGGAAGAAGCAGAGCTACAATTGCATTATCTCTGCATGTTGGTTCAATTAAAAAAATGATTGGCAGAATTTAAGTCGGACTAAAGTGTAAACTTACGTGACTTAAAACAAACATGTATTGCAGTAATCCGAAGGATGCGCATGTAAGCATACTTGTATCTACAGCGTTGGTTTGGCAAAACAAAACTGGATTCAATAGATGCATAACAGTAGAGAAAGATCATAGATCAGCTCAAACCCACGCTGTCGATGTTTCAAATGATTTTTATTCTGAAATCTTTTTAGCATGACTGCATGTTTGACTCTGAAGTAAAGCAATCTATACAAGTGAGATGAAGTAATTCAGATGAATCATAGCTGTTGTTTTCCATAAATGGTTTCGGGACTATTAATCGTCATGTTTTACTGTGTGCTGCAGTCCTTGTAATTCACTTTGTAATGTGGGTTTGAGCTGTTTCTTTGGAAAGAAAAGCGAATGTACAATTTCGATGAGAACATTTTCAAAGAGCCAAAGACATTGTGGAAAAACTAGACAAAAAAGAGGGTAGTCTGAGATACAGAGGGTGATTTTTATTTTTTAATTAGCACAGTTTTCTTTACTCTCTGAATGAAAGCACCTAACAATAGAAAGATTTATCTCTGCCTGGTAGAATTAATTACATTTTCTACATTTAATTTCTTCTCTGCCTTCATGGAGGGTGCAGCGAGAACAGAATAACCCCTAAATACTGATAGTCAACCAAACTCCCAGACCGTAGACTAAACAAGATCTACACCAACTTCACTTCCTCCTCAATGAAAAACAACACTCATTCCATTCCTGACCCTTTGGTGCTGGTCATTAGCTTTGCTTTTAAAGTCTCTGTGACTTTATGTGCCTGTGAAATGCTGCCCACCTCGATAGGGAAGTTAATTTCAAAGTGGTGGTCCTTCCTTTGTTCACTGAGCCATTCCTATGCATTTAAAAGACCATGAAGTGTTCTAAGCAAGCTTCCTCCCAACTAACAATGAGGAGCCTCACTGCTGGCCAGAGGAGTGGGAGGAGAGAGAAGACCGAGATGAGGGGAGAGGGGGAGGACTGGATAAGGGAGGGTAAACACAGATTTTCAGTCTTGCTCTTTCTTTCTCTCCAACTGGCTGTGTTTTCTCACACTCAAACTCCTGCTATCTCTCTCCCATGGGAATGCATCTGGTTACAGAGATACTCCCTTTCCTACGTACGTAGACACACTGCTGTCTTTATCTCTTACCATTTCCCTCTCTCTGTGAGACAATTTTTTTGGACAAATGTACTGTTGAACTCTGCAAAGGTTCAATGATGTTCTTTGCAGATGTACTGCATTATATTAGAACAGATGAAATGACAAACTACATGCCTATTTATCCCCCCCAAGTATGGCCAACTAGAGATTGCCTCAATCTTCAGCACTTTGGATGGAGGATCCATGTTATGGGATTTGTCACACTTTCAACATTAAAACTAGGGATGGGCATTTCAAGCAAAAATAATATTCGAAGATCGTTGGGAATTATTAGATTTTTATTCGAAAATCGCAACTCCTCCCCCGCATGTAAAGGCTACACGCATATAAACAGAGAGAGGGAGAGAGACCATTCACACTCTCAATCTGTATGATAACAAACTGTTTAATTCATTAGGGAATAGGCTATATCAACTCAAGCCATATAATTATTGTAACATGCTGAAACATATGACTGTTATTTGACATCGCCCCAAGTTACCGCAACCGTTAAATGCCTAAAGTCTACAGTGTGCGCGTGAGGCGAAGTGTTGTTCTTCTGTTGTCTCAGGGCGTTTTTACTCTGGCAGTTTAGTTCGAAATGGAGCACGGTTCGCATGAAAAATTGCTAATGTGAAAGCTTACATACAGAGCTTGGTGTGCACTGAGGTACCGAACCCGAGAACACACAACCGGAGTTCGGTTGCACTCGGAGCTGTGCTGCGATTCACGTGAATGTGCGAACAACACTCGGGTGCGCACTTGTTCTGGAAGAAAAGTAACCAGCGCACGCGTTTTAGCCGATTGCAATGTCATTAGTTCAATAACACACATGTAAGTGATGATAGTGTTGATGATTTACCTGAGATACGATCGCGAGAGCGAGCCTGCAGTGTATTCGTGCAGAGTGCAATCAGGGCAGCAAATGAATGGCAATTCACGTCTCCTCAAGAGAGTCTGTTTGCAAGCAGCAAAGCCGCCTTCCAGCGACACACATACAGTGAACCCAAGTGTTGTTTACTCAGCTGCACATAATAGCACCAAATTAATTTAAAAAAGCCCAATATATTTGACCCGCGTTCTGTTTTCTATCATGCCCGTGCACATTTGTGATGACGTTAGATGAACGCAAACGCACTAGGGTTCAAGTTGAGTGTGAAACCAGACCAACACTGCGGAGGGAAGAATAACGCTCGGACCGCAGCAAACGTGCCCAGTATAAAACACCCTGAGAACTGACTGACAGCTTTAGGTGCGTTATTGGCAGCGCCTCCCTCTGGTCACATGAACCGAAAACATGGGGATTTTTTTGAGGACGATAATCGCACAAACTATTCGATATTCTATAATTAAATCAACTATCGAATATTCGAAAATCGTGACCCATCCCTAATTAAAACAAAACAAAAAAACATGTAATGTAATAATTAATATAAACTTTTCTAATTGAGGATATATTAAAATGTAATTTATTCCTGTGATGGCAAAACTGAAATTTTCTTCAGTGTTACATGATCCTTCAGAAATAATTATAAAATGCTAATTTGTTGCTCATGAAACATTTTTATTTTTATTTTTATTATAAAAATTAAAAACGGCTGTGCTGCTTAATTTTTTTTTTTTTGCAGCATTCTTACATTATAAATGTCTTATTTTGTTAAATGTCAAATTTTTTGATCAATTGAATGTGACCTTGCAGAACAATAGTCTTTTAAATATGTATATATGGCTCTTCTTTTTTTTTTTTTCTTTAATCACAGCAAAGGAAAGAAGATTGAAAGGACAGACACAGGTTAGAGACAGAAAATATAATTTAGCTCAATATAAAAATAACAATTTGTAGGTTCCTGCACGTGTGCACAAGTGTGATCTGCACGCGTGTGTGTGTGTTTATGTCAGACTTGTGTTTGGCGGGTGTGGGAGTGGAGGGAGGTCATTAGTCTAAGCTGTGTTCATTCAAAGTCAGCTCCATGCTGCTTAGATGAAGTGCCATGGTTCACTGAACATTTTGTCTTCAAAAACTGCTCTGTAGAATCTGCACCCAACTGGCCCTGGGATCGATGGAGGGATGAATTTGGCTTTGCCCCCTTCCAGTCTCTTTGGGCTTCTGTTTGAGTGGGTTTTAATTGGCAAACAATTTTACTGTAACTGCAGGGCTCTGTTGCCCTTACTGTTGTAGAGAGAGAGAGAGAGAGGAAAAAAAGAAACAAATATTAAATAAAAATAATTGTGTGCTAACGACTTGATTTGGATGCTCTGGGGGACTTCTGCTTTCAAATGATCACCTTTACTTCATTTTTCTTTTAAGCTAGAGGCCCTGAGAGAGAGAAAGAATACGTGACTTCAGAATGGATATTGGCCTTTGCAGAAGCTTAAGGCTGTAAAATGATAGTAGAGTCAAAGCCAAAGAGGAAAAACGCACTATCGCATTTAATGCAACAATGGACAGAAGAGGAAGCTTTTGTTGCACTACATTTAGTTGTGCTCTAGGTTCCTAAACGCTTCTTTGTTAACTTAATAACACCAATGATCTGACTGAATGCAGAGAGTTTTTAAAACAGTACAGTGTTTGTGTGTGATGTGTTTTGGCTTGTATCTGCTGCTGAACAGGTGTGAGGGTCTGACCTGTCCTCTCCTTTTGTTTTTCCTTGAGGGGAAAAAGAAAAGATCAGGAACAAATGGTCAGGATCAGTGTCTGAATTCTGTTTGTGAGATGTTATTCTTTCCTGAAATGCGCATGTGAACGTCAAGTTCTGGGTGTTATTATTTAGTCTAGCTATCAATAGTGTAGTGATAAAAAAAAAAAATACCTCCATTGAAATACGAGTTCTTAATGTGTTTTTGTTGTCTTCTCTTTCCACAGAGTTCCTTGTGTCCATTTGTCGTTATTGTCTACTGGATTCCAACTGTGAAGAAACGCTATAACCCTCCTGTGCAATTTTACAAAGAGACTTTCTCCCATAAGAGCTAAGTATTGTGTACGAAGTTCAGTCGCAAAGCTTTTTTTCCGCTGCAAGTTTGCCAAAATCTTTTAAATTCCTGCTTGGAAGTTTCAAGTATGTTGTGATGTCATATCCTACGTTTTGTGAAGTATCAACCTAGGCTTTACAGTGAAAACCAAAAGAACTGAGATGCATCCTGAAAGCCCAGTCTGCTTCCAACACAAACGTAGGGGGACAAAAGTGATGATTATGCTCCCATGCTGTCCTCTGACCATTTTTGGTACAATGCAGATGCCATGCAAGCTAAAACAGACCTGTATGCCTGTCTTAATTTCTATACTGCATGAAGGATGAGTGGAAGCTTTTGATTTGGAGATCAACAGGAGTCTCAACGCATGATTGGAAATGTTTAGATACTCCAGGAAAAGTACCTCACATCCTGATATGTATCTACCTTTTCTTCTCCGGTGGTGATGTTAAAAAATAGACCTTGTTCAAAGGAGAGAGGCTGAGTTGGGCTCTTAATGGACTGATAAACGTCATATTTTGCTAGTTTTAAGAATAAAAAGGACCGAAGGAAACATGAGAGCCTTTTTTTTTTTCACACATTAGTCCTTCACTCGTCTGTAAGAGGAGGACAGGCTGATGCTGAACTGTTCCACAAACCTTAGCAGCCTAGTGAAAAATGGACACGGGCACAGCGTGTCCCAAGGTACACGCACCAGCTGTGCATATGTGACTGAGTGAGTGCGGAAGACCATGTTAGTCTGAACGAGAGTCCATCTGACCCCACTCAACACCCGATCATACTCCCATCCCCTCCAAAATAAACACCCCACAAACAGCGTGAGCATGCCCACTGAGAAACCGCCAACAAACACTATCCTTTCAGCTTCTGATCACTGACCGACTCGAATTTCAAGATTCTCCTGCACAAAACTCAAATTGTGCGAGACACTTCTGCTTGACAATTTTTGCCTGTACTATTCTAAGCACATCCAGTCGCGGTAAACGTGAACAACAGAAGGAGAGAGAAAAGAGGTGAGAGCCATTTCGTCACTCTGTGAGGGAATGTAGTCTCTATGGTAACGACTAAACTGTAAATTAAAAAAAAAAAAGGACAAGAATGAGAAGTGCAAAAAAACTGGCTGTCTGGCTTAAAATATTTCAGTGTCTATTAATAATCTTAATTTATGACTTTTTAAAAAAAAAAGCTTTTTGTTTTCCATTGTGTATTTTATCTTATTTATAATTTTTAATTTTGTTTTTTTTTGCTTGCATACATGTTTGGATGTATAGAAGTTAACTGGTTTTTATACCACGCATGGCCCAAAATGCTCTGTGTTCCTGCTGCTTTTTGCACATTAACGTAAGGTAATTTTGACTGAGCAGGTGGAATTCGTAGTGGTCAGCGAACACTTGAGCCTCTTGCTCATCTGATCAAAAACAGGGAGGCTTGGGGGTCAAAGGTCTTTGACAGGATAAGAATGGGCCGAATGATGTCACTGCCTCAGATTACTCTGGGTGAGGGGAGTTGGGAGGTGGTTTTGAGAGATTAGGGGACGGCAAGGAAAATTCTTCAAACTGCGTGGGCAGTTCACCTAAGCATAAACCACCATTTAGAAAGCATCAAGAACATCAACTAGAACATCAGCATAGTTTAGCAAGTGCTTTCGACCAGTGCCCCCATACCAAACTCGGTCCAATATGTATCCTCTGTTCCCCTGCTCTGCGTCCATCACTCTCTCCCAGTACTGGAGCTCAAGCTGACCCAGGGTCTCCGTGGGCTGTAAGGTTCGTGTAGAGCTATCTGAGGAATGTGATGTACGCAGCTGCTCTCAGAACAGTTGGAACTGTTACCAGCACGTCGTAACTTTGACAGTTCAGCTGTGCTGTTTGGAATATGTCAGACACCTTGCTGGATCACTCTTAAAAGTAAATGTGATGCTATAGAAGAACTGTTTTGGGTTCCTCAAAGATTACAACCATGTCTACACTGGAGGTGAGTGGCACAACTCGACAAAAGCAGATAGAGCCCATTGTAATAAGAGATATAATGTCTACGCTGGGTGTGACACGACACCAACAGTAAACCAATGCCTCGTTATTTCTGACATACTCCATGCATGTGCACTGTTCCAACAACAGTACAAATGAATTCAAACTTTCGCTTTGGCGCAATGAGTGTAGACGGCCCCAAGCTGTTGTGACGAAGTGCCCAGTGTCGACAAGTGTTAGTGTGAAGAACATTTTAATAATCTAACTTTAAAAGTTGCCATTGGTGTTAAAATGGTCATTGAATTCTAGTTGTGAAATAAAGAATTTTATTTTTAAGAGTGGATGTTAGTTGCTACAGTCTGTGGTATTAAAAAAAAGTGATTTCATCAGACAAATTTAATAATGATGACCACAATGTTGTTGTGACAACACTTTCACATGCTTCAAACAAATTACGGTACATGGCTTTATTTTAATAGAATATAAACTATGTTCAATAGTACGGCTGCAAAGTTGAAGGAAAGCCCTGTGAGAGGAAAAACTGTAACAAGGGGTTCATGTTCCTCCCATAAACCCTCTCATCTCCTCCAGGAAATTCTTACCTACAAAGTTCCCTTTGGCCTTTAGGGTCTTTTATTTATATATATATATATATATATATATATATATATATATATATATATATATATATATATATATATAAGACCCCCCCCCCCAAGAATACCTTTTCACAGAACACTGCACACTCTGACCTCCAGTCAATCAGAAAATCCCGTTCTGCCCCCCTCACATAGCACAGTTGCCACAGCAATGGTCAACAATCATTGCTTCCTTCTCCATTTGAACTGGTAATAGTCAAGTGTTTTGTTCCCCCCCGAAGATTGATTCGGAGGTGACTCATTAGCCGGTGTGCATTGAGACCTCTTAAACGTTGTATGCCTTCACAAACAGACACATTGCTAAAACATTGTCAATGTTGGCCTGTACTGTTGTTTTTGTGGGTGTCTTTTTTTGTTTTACTTTTTATTTTTTATTTCTATGTCGTGTTATATAATTGTATTGTTATTTTATCTCAACCACTGCGGTTAACATTTTGTACAAGTGATTTTTTCACAATGTGAAATTCATGGCTAAATAAAGATAAGAGTTTTTCCTCTTGATGGAAATAAAAGCGTATTGCATTATTCAGGTTTTCAGAACTGACAAAAATAACTTCAGTATATGCTTTTACAGCCCTGAAGTACATTTCCCCTGTCTTTTATGCTGAGAAATGAAGCTTTTAATTCTAGTATGGCTTATTTGGAGCTTATTAAAACATTTCTCACATTTCTGGCCAGCTTTATATGGCAGGCAGCACTTGTCTATATGAAGTGTTAAATGTGTGTGTGTGTGTGTGTGTGTGTGTTTATTAAGGGCCCCTATAAATGTACAGGAAAACGCTGAGATCATTGTGTGTGTGTGCGCCTGCAAGACAGGAAGTAACAGCCATACATGACCCATAAGATATTTTCCTTTTATTCCAGTGTTGCCGTGGCAACCCTGACCATTATCTGCAACTCTGGCAGCTGATGTGAAGCATGAAAATGTAAAAAGACCTCCACCACAGGCCTCCTTTTCCTTTCCTCTTGCCATTTTTTTTTTTTTTTTTTTTTGGAAGTTCCTCCTACGCGTTATCATCCTGTTACCTTGTTCTTTTAATTCCATAATGAATATCAAATAGCCAGTCTATTTTAACCATACAAAACATTGTGCATCCTTCCTAGCATAACTAGCCGGTCTACCATGAGTACACAGACACTCACGGTGACACAATGTTACAAACCTGCTCTTCCTGAGGACAGGAGTGTTTACATTCCTGTGATTAAAGTGACTCCCTTTCAGCAAGTTAAAGTAAGACCAGTTTTACAGGCTCCTAACACATACCCAATCAAACTATGGCGAGATGATAAGGATGTGCTTAATCACTGCCTTAGAAGGCCATGAAGTTCACACTTCTCACAGGCTCATATAACCCAAGTGATTACAATATATCTCTATGATAATAACATGTCGACTTAAGATAATACATAGTAATGCTTATATTGGAGATGTTATGGATTGGCATGTAATGGCAATGGTATATATATACACACACTACACTCTAAAAAAAAAAAGGTTCTATATGGCACCAAAAATGGTTCTTTGCTCGTAATCATAGGGGAACCTTTTTAAGTTCTATATAGCACCAATTTTGGTGCTTCAGTGGTTCTTCAGCGGTTCTTCAGAGGTTCTTCACCGGTTCTTTGACTAAGGTGCTATATACACTCTAAAAAAAAAGGTTCTATATGGCACCAAAAATGGTTCTTGGCTCGTAATCATAGGGGAACCTTTTTTAGTGCTATATAGCACCAATTTTGGTGCTTCAGCGGTTCTTCACCGGTTCTTTGACTAAGGTGCTATATAGCACCGCTACCATATACAGAACATGTTAAGATATGGTGCTATATAGCACCAAAAGTGGTTCCTCTATGATTACGACGAAGAACCATTTTTGGTGCCATTTAGAACCTTTTTTTTTTTAGAGTGTAAATAAACATAGTCATGTGATATGATGTCCCTCAAGTTCCTGTTGCCAGGCAACATGTCTGTCGGACCCAGTGAGCTGGCACATGCTCTGTGTTTTCTGCCATAGTAAGAGCCTCCTTGAAATGTCACACTGTCTCTTGGCCAATAATAGGCCACTCTGTGTGAAATTGGATCCAATCATCAATCAGGTAATCAGCACCCTGTTATTCAGCCAGCTATAATAAAAATAGCAAAATAATGGCAAAACACATCTCTTTCTCGAATGGCATTCCCTGATTACCGACACTTGTGACCTGCCTTACACCTTTTATCATTTTGTTTGGTTTTGGTAGTTTTATGAGCTGAACAGTAGGCCTATACATGAACAGAAGCTGCATACTCTCTAAACAAAACCAATCATTTATTTACATAATCAGTCATAACTTTATTACATTTCTAATTGTTTTATAATTGTTTGCATTTTCATAACCATCATAGCCTCCATAATATTTTATAACCTGACAAGCACCTCCGTAATTGCATTAACTTGTTGCTCTTCTGCAGCTCTATAAAATATTTCTTAACCAAACGCTTCAGTAGCTAACGCTTCAGCATAGTCACAACGAAATCAAAATGACTATTCGTGTGTGTGTGTGTGTGTGTGTGTGTGTGTGTGTGTGTGTGTGTGTGAGAGTGATATTACCGCATTTATTGTAAATAATTTATCAGTGTAGGCTACATTATTATTTTAATCAAAATAACTTTCTCTCCTACTTGCACTTTTCTCTAATGACGTCTTATTCCTGATGGACAAAATCATAAGTCTGCCCATTTGATCTTGTTTGAAAAGCCATTTCACTTGGATATGTCACAATATGAAAGAAAAGACAATCGCAAACTGATATAATAAAAATACCATCATGCTTTATTTATTTATTTTTTTCTATTATATGGCGTTGCGACAGGTAGCCTCGCCCACACCGAAACCTAATTGAACAGAACACCACAAGTGTGTCCTTGAGCAAAGCACTACTCCATGTTGCTCCAGGGGGATTGTCCCTGTAATAAGGGCACTGTAACTCGCTTTGGATAAAAGCGTCTGCCAAATGCATAAATGTAAATGTAGATAGCTCAGTTACTTTTTAACAAAGTAACACGTTACTTGGTTTTTCCACTTATTGAATGACACCTCTCTCCTGTCCCCATGTTGAGAGAAATTGTTAGTAAAGGTGCAGACAGAGGCATTGTGTGCACTGTGTGTAGGCTACATGATGGTTATTGTAGTTCTAAACTAAATGTGCACTTACTCATCTCACTCATCTTCAATAAACAGTGAAATGCAAACTCAGAATATTACGCATATGCAACATGCCCTAAAAAATATGGTAAATTACACAAATATACTTTATTTGATCTCACTTTATTAGCCAATGTCTTTGCTGCTGAACTTTGATGTTCCAATTTATCCACACTAAGTGTGTTTTTTTGTTGAAGAGTGTTGAACTTTCTTCTCCTGCGTCCTATTCTTCTGCAATCTAGAATGGCAGAGCTGACAGGTTTATTTGGGCTGTGCCCTCTACTTTACAGATGTGCATTTGCATTTCCTTCAGCTTATTCATTTCACATGTGAAAAAAAGAAGTTCCATGAAAACCTTCCATTAAAAAAAGTAGTTTTTAGGGAGTAACGCAATATTGTTATGCATCACTTTTAAAAGTAACTTTCCCCAACACTGAAAATTAACACATCATAGCCTACATGTTTCAAAAACAAGATGTTGAGTACGTGACTTTCATTTTTGGGTGAACTAATTCCTTCAGGTTCAGTACCAAAATCAAAAGTTCCTATGATGTGACATCTTGTCCATCATGTTTTTGGTTTCAGTCCCAGGGTTAAAAGCAAAATCTATTCCCAAATGACCAACATAAACTCTGAGACCACATACAAAAATATACACAGACATAATGGCCCCTGTATTGACCTCAAAGAAGGTTAGCTGCTCTCAGTAGTGCCTGTTTGTGATCAGGCCCACCTGTAGCACATTAAATAAGAAGAGGAAGAGAGGGAAGAGAAAGTGGCTGTGTAACAGAGCGATTGATGGAGAGAGAAAAGGCAGCAGAGGAGGGGTGGGTCTCAAGGGGCTTGTGATTGAGACCACACACACAAAAACTGGAATCGTCCAAGCCTGTTCCCTCTCTCCTTTTCTCCTCCAGATCCTGGCTGCAATCTTTCACTAAAGACCTCTTTGGATCAGTATTATGAGGCTTGGCAGAGTTTATAAACTCCCCCCCCCACCAGATTACCTACCAGCCAATATCGTTATTATCCTGCGACACTAGCACAATTTTATTTCTTTTTTCTTTTACTGTTGGGATCAATTTTGAAAGCGTTATTGAGTGATGTAGCTAGTCTAGACCTTCCTTTTTGGATGCAATTTAAAGGGTTACTTCAGTGATTTAGCATTAAGCTTTGTATTTAAACTGGGTCATTTATGCAGTAGAAATGTGAAATTATTTTTGAATTTGGTGCCTTCTAGACTGAGAAAAGACAGAAAATGTATTTTTATCTCATGTGGATAAAAGACAACAACTCCCAGAATGCACTTGCTTCGCTGCCCTACGCCGTCGTTTTGATCTTTATAGTAATACAATCATTTCGTTCAGTTAGAGAATAAACATACAATTAAAAACTGTGTGAGTGAGCCGAACGAGAGTCACGGCACGCAGCAGTGTCAGATTTCATTCATCACGAGAGAAGAGCTGAGCATAGCTGAGGTTACGTTAAGCGCCAGTCTGGCATGTTTTCAGATCGCATATGGAAGCTAAACTATCACAGGAATTCATTGAAAAGAAAAACACTCACTTTACTCTGCACCGCGCTCCGTTATTATGATTGTCCGTGCGGCCGCTGTGTCTTACATTCTGTGCGTGAGATCTCTCCCCTGTGGGCGGGTTGATAACATGCGGAACAGTTCCATCTAGTGGCTGTAGTCTTTAGCCTCTGGCCAAAAAATCCTCAGATGACGCAAAATGATGATATTTGCATCATTGGAGGATTTTTTTCCAGAAATAAAATGCATAATTCTCTCGTCTCAGGGGGATATGAGGGGAGAAAGTACCATAATTTGAATATACTACCGGGTTTCTACTGATACAAAGCCTAATGCTAAATCACTGAAGTTATCATTTAATTCAAATTACATTTTAATTCTATAATACCAAATTACCAATGTATTTTTAAAATTCATGAACCATCATGAACCAGAAACAGCTCATTACGTATCAAAACACACTGTCACCCTCTCCATTAACTCCATCACCTGCATGATAAAGGTCGCCTGTGATTCTTTGATTGCAATAAATGGCAGTAAAACGTTGTTTAAATGGCATTATTTCATACTTGGGTGCAGTTTGCTATTCATCAGCTTTGAAAACACAGTCAGGCCCAAAACCACAACGACACACACATTTGATGCTGTTTTTCAGTGTCAAAGAAGCTGTTAATCTCTATTTAAAAAAATTGTGGGGGGTGGGGAGTTAGTGCAGTCTCTCTAAATCCGTCTTCTCTCATTAATCCCATAGCTGTTGAAAATGCTGGAGAACTTCTGAGACAAACGGGCTGTCATAACAGGAAACCTCATTTAAAACAACAGACTTGAGGAGTTTGCTTCACTGATCAGTCTGAATCAGTGATGGACACCCTGCAGCAGCATGGACTAGTGAATCTCCATTCAGACTGAAACTGAAATAAAGAATAGAGAAATATATCAGGTTTATTGACCTTTAATTAAAGGACAGAATGCTCACGCTTCAGCTACCACGAGTGACTTCACTCTTATCAGTCATTCTCGTTAAAGATGCTTGTCTTTAACGAACTGGAAAAGTAATTACTAAGGGAGGGATGTTGTCAATATCAGCCTGCCCTGATCCAGACATATATTGACTGTTTGCTCTGTTGCTTTGATTAATTTAACATTAAATACTTGCCTAATGATTAGTTAAGAAAGGGCTGTGTACTTCACATGACATAATCTGGTAAAACTGTTCATTTATGACTTCTATGTGCAAAAGTCATTGATTTTTAGATACTTTTTACATTTTTAATTAAAAACCTTTCGTTTTCACTCTGATCAGTTTTTGCCGTAAAGAATTTATGAAGAGATATAGCAAAAATGAACAAAGAGAAGAAAATACAGTAAAACACAAAAAAACTTGCTACATGTATTAATTTTCTTGAAAAAAAATCATGTTTGTATATCAATTATTATTATTAGGGCCCGAGCACTGATGGTGTGAGGACCCTATTGGAATTGCTCGGTCTATTATTCTCCTTCTCCAAAATGCTCCTTCTCCAAAATGCACTCCAAAATCGCATTTTTGAGGGCCTAAACATGCTCGAAACCTCATGAAACTTTGCACAGAAGTGGTGACAATTTACCTCTGATATGGGTTTCAGAATTAGGTGTGGCAAAATGGCTCGATAACACCACCTACAAAATTTCAATTAAGCGCCATTCACGTACAGGTATAAAATTCGATAGACACATGTAATAGCCCAATACCTGCAAAAAAGTCCCTGGGAGCAAAATCTGTTTCTCTGGTTTCTCGTTGTCTCTGGTTTCTCATTTTCTCTGCAAATATTTTGCGTTTTTTGCCATTTCCAGGAGTTGTTCTTTAACAAACTCCTCCTAGAGATTTAATCATATCAACATCTTATTTGGTCAGTCTAATCTAAGCGCCTTGGCGATGTTAAATTGAGCTTTAGTTTTCGCCGAAGGGTGTGTCTGTGGTGGCCAGAGACAGTAAAAGAAATGGACACAGCGACCCCATAGAAAATTGAAGTCAGATAGAAGCACTCACTTCCTGATGGCTGAGCGTACTGCGCAGCCTCGGACTGAGCTTGACGACGTAGATGTGACGTGAGCAACCTGTCTGACAGTTGCTCCTGCTCACTCAGAGAGCAGGAGCAACTTTTGATGAATGAAGCAGGATTTGCGACATCTCTATCGGCCTTTATGCCTCCACGTCCCCCCGATTTCCTCATAGACAGTAAAAGATTGCCTACGAGCTTCTCCTCGGGTCTATGACGCAATCATTAGCCTACTTTTTACAAAAACGGCTTCTACGGGGCGATAGTGTAAGATACAAGGTAATGGAGAATTTTATACATTGTTGTGTGTCTTTAGAAATAAACAATGGACAAGTGGAGTCTTTAAACGCCTCAGATGTAAAAATATTCGCTGTCAAAGTGAGGCCAAAATGAATGGGAGTCAATGGGATGCTAACAGCAGGTGATGGCTTGGTTAGCAATGGCTGCCTCTATGGAAGGTACGCTTTCCGGGGGCTGGATTACCCCCTTGGTGGCGGCCTGACAAAATTCGAAGTTTAACCATGAAACAGGAAGTTGTTGTAATTCAGGCATACAATGTCCGGCCTGCCCCAAACTTAACATGTTTTATTATTAGTCCTGGCCTGAGGACATCTACATGGCAATGTTTAGCTAGTCATACAGCTACCTGCTGGCAACAGGAAATGGCATGTTTTACTCTGTAACTCACTCCCAGAAACACATTTAAATATGCCACAAAGTACCAAAAATGCTAGAAACATCTGCCTACACTTTGCTAAGTGCTAATGTATGCGATTAACGCCACGAAACAGGAAGCTGTTGTATCTCAGGCATGCAATGTCCAATCTGACCCAAACTTCACAAGTTTGATAATAGTCCTAACCTGAAGACATCTACACACCAATATTCAGTTATAGTCAAAGCGCCACCTGCTGGCAGCAGGAAGTGTGGCACATCAAAGTGACTTATGCTGCGTTCACACCAAACGCGAATTGAGCGTCTGGCGCGAGTGATTTCAATGTTAAGTCAATGGAAAGGCGCGTTGACGCGCGTCTGGAGGTCCCACGGCGCGGGAGGCGCGTTACGCGCGGCGCGAAGGACGCGAATCCGCCTCATTCGCGCGTCCAGTTCGCGCGAATGGCGCGAATTGGACGCGAATTGAGCGTCTTGCGCGATACGCGCGTTACACGCGAATGGTGCTTTTGTGCATTCACACGTTTGAAGCGAATTCGTGTCTGACGCCCGAGTTGAAAAATTTGAACTTTGGCGTCAATTCGCGCCGCGTTAACCAATCAGGAGCCTGCTCGCTGCTGTCACGTGGTAAAGTGACGTGTATGAGAAACCCTGCATAAATTAAAAACAGTACTATTGTGTCACAAAATGTAGTTTTAAGACGTTTTCAGGTGGGAATGTAGTTGTTTAAAGCTCAAATCTGTGGTTTATTTATAAAGAGAGCGCCTATTTAAAAAAAAAAATCTTGTGTTTTTGGAGTTGTGAGATCCAGGCTATCACCGGGCAATCACTGCTCATAACCCCAGCGAAGGCAGCCTTACCTCGGCCAGTCCTTCTGGCGTCTGCCGCTGGCTCTGATGTCCTGTAGTGGTTCGTCTTGTGTGGATCTAACGGGCGATCTTTGCTCTCATGAATATATAATTTGTTGTCTGCCAAATCGTTTTGACTGAGGGCAAAGAGAAGTTTCATAACTTTATATTTTAAGGATATTTAAACATACATGCAGTGAAGATAATGTAGGAGTTGCCTGGACCACATTTGTGTGGCTATTAATGCTTAATATATATGTTTAATGAAAATGAAAAGAGGCAGAGTGGTGTTTTATGACATATTTCTCCTGGAGTGCCTTGAACGCGCGTCAATTTCGCTTCCAGCGCTCGATTTCTACGCGCGTCCAATTCTCTGCTGACGCGCGAATGCATTCAAAATGTACGCGCGTGAAACTAGACGCGGTAGACGCGATTTTGACGCTCAATTCGCGTTTGGTGTGAACGCAGCATTAAGTGATATTTCTCCTATATTTACCTGCTTAAATGCATGTCACCCACTATTGACTGTTTTCCTGAGGCCACCGGGTGGAAGTGGCCCTAGGAACGAGGGTCCTTTCAATGCTGCTTGCAGCTTTAATTATTATTATTATTATTATTATTATTATTATTATTATTATTATTATTATTATTTTATCCATAATAAAATATTTTTCTTTAGTCCAAGGGGGGATTTTAGAACTTGACGGCAAATTCGTTTACCATGTCTCATGCTTGGATAATATAAGTGAGCTTGTGAAATAGTTACTGTGTTGCACTATATAGAACAGAGGAAACATATCATGTCTCTAAGAAAACACTAATTGGCCATTATAATTTTACATTATGTTATGTTTGGCAAAGAAAATAATGCTCTTTGCATATGTAGGCATACATAGGCAAAGTTAACGTCTCCATGTCATTAATTTATGTGGCCAGAACAAGATGCAAGAAATATTTGCGATACACAACCATTAAGAGTTTGTGTGTGTGTGTGTGTGTGTGTATGAGAGAGAGAGAGAGAGAGAGAGAGAGTGAGTGTGTGTGTGTGTGTGTGTGTGTGTGTGTGTGTGTGTGTGTGTGTGTGTGTGTGTGTGTGTGTGTGTGTGTGTGTGTGTGTGTGTGTGTGTGTGTGTGTGTGTGTGTGTGTGTGTGTGTGTGTGTGTGTGTGTGTGTGTGTGTGTGTGTGTGTGTGTGTGTGTGTGTGTGTGCGTGTGCGCAGTATGTGTAGGATGAACAGAGAAAGAGACCAAATTAACAGTTTCTTTTAACACCCCTCAATAAAATAATAAGAGACAGTGTCCTTAATCATAAGCGGTCGAATCGGTCAATGACGTATGAAGTTAGGATAGCCACCATTAACGAGGTAGCATTAAAGCACACAAATACCAAAAGGCAGCCTCTGAGGCACCAGTTTGTGTTGTTAATAGGGTGAAACACCAGAGGCATTGGATTCTTCACTGGGATTGTGGTCTGACGTTTGGGGCCCGCCTTCCCTTTCATCAGTTAAATGAGCTGCTCCCTAATTAGACAGCACGCGAGCAGATGGAGTGTGTGTGAGGCTGCAAGCGTGTGTTTGAGTGAGAGGAGGAACCGAGAGAGTGTGTAATTAGTAAAGTATCGTATCCAATAGTTGTTTGGAATTGTAACTTCTTCTTTTTTTACAATTCCTCTCTGACACTTCACCTTGTAGCCTTTCAATACAGCACACTTTCTATATTCTCCTCCACAGTGCTCAAGACACACTACTGGGAATCTTTTTTCTTATGTTTTGTCCTCTTGATTGTTGTGTATGCGAGTATGTATGTGTGTGTGTGTGAGTGAGTGAGTGAGTGCATGAGTCCTGTATCTCCCATGGTGGCTTATTAACTGTAGGCTGTCGAGACAGCCTGCCAAGACTCTCCAATGAATGTTTCTTTGGATGTCTCCCTCTTCCCTTCTTTCTTTCAGTTTGTTTCTCCATTTCCCCCATCTCTTTCAAGATATCAAGGTTTCTTCTCTCACTTCATCTTTCCTGCCTGGTCTCACTGTGTGTGGCTAAATAAGTTCCAGAATATTTTTTTTCTTTTCTTTTTTTACAACGAGCAAGCCTGCCTTGCAAGTTATAAAAAACAGGAATTTAGAGGTGTAAGCAGGGAACACAAACATACATTCGGAGTGAAAAACTGTTCCAAACAAATTTGTTTGATCTTTTTTGTTTGTTTTATTACTATTTGTTATAATTTGTAATATTTGTTCAAATAATGTACAAATTACAAAAGTCATATGGCAAATATACAATATAATTGGCAGGCTCTCAAACAGCCATGTCTGCATTAGTTTCTTGTGTGCATGCGTGTAAACACACATTCTGGACACATTTCTATGGACTGAGTGTTAAAGGGATTGTTCACCAAAAAAAAAAATCCACATCATTCCAAATGTGTGACATAATTTTTTTTCTAAGTACTTATGGGGTCCGCCCATACGACATTGACGTTCTACATTTCAAAATATATGTTGTGTTGCTCAGAAGGAAATTCATATTTTGAAGTTTTTTGTGATTTTATCTGCTTTTGACTCTTTTTTTTTTTTTTTTTTACAATTCGAAATAGTTTTAGTTTTATTTATTTGCTTCAACTTAGACTTATTTCAGTTAACTGCCAAGGCTATTTACAGTTTTTCATATTCATATTGTATTTCAGGTGTATTTCAATCAACAACAAAAACATTTTTAGTTAACGGTAACAACATGATGTTAAATGATGACAGAATTTTCAGTTTGGTGTTTAAAGTGTCTTTTCATCAAATATCACTTTTCAGTAATGTCTAGTCTAATTTTTTACTTTAAATTCCACACTAATATGCAGAAAAAGGAATTTTTTCCGGTCCTCACTAGCTAAAAAGGCTTAATAAATCGATCAAAACACAATTTACTTGAAATCTAGTGTTCCCTTTGAAAAGTAGCCTCAATGCTGCGCTCATAGCGCTATGAGAAAACATCTTTGTTTGACTGGTTGTGAAGAATGTGTGGCAAACATGTCAAGGAACGTGGCTTTAAGGCAAGACACAGCAGGTGAAAACATTGTTTTTTCATGCAGTGGTCAATTTTGAGATTTTGGGTCAGTTTGCTCCCTTAAAGTCCTCATGAAATCAAAATTGACCATATTTACTTTGTTAACGCAAATTGCTAGTTTTGTGGTGAACAATCCAATCCCCCCCACCCCCCCCCCCCCCTTCTCGCGGAAATACGTCAATTCACTGAAATAAAGTCGGTTGCAACTTCGGGTTCACTGGGACTTTAACATAACGTCGCTGTCCGATGAAACTCACGTATGTCCAAAACGCTTACTTTTCAGGAAGTGAAAAAAACGATACTCGGTTACTTAACGTAACCTCGGTTCTCTCTAGAAGAGGGAACGAGTATTGCGTAAGTTCCTTACGCTACGGGAAAGTATTCTTTCTTCGAGATTTCTGAAAAACCCAAAATTATCCTTAATTTTGTAACATTGTCAACGCAGTGCGGCAGCCTGGCAGACCATAGCAGGCTATTCCAGCGTGCTATTGGCTGCTCTGCTGGCAACTGCAGCAGCCTATCGGTGAGCCCGCGTGACGTGGCGACCAATGAGGGCGCTTCGCGCCCACCTGGCTTCATTTGCCTACAGGTGGGGCGTGGCCACGTGTATATAAGCAGGGCTCACGGGCTGCATATTCGGTTTTCGTAGTTCTGAAGCGTAAAAGCCCGCGGGGCGCACGGCAAGGAACGCAATACTCGTTCCCTCTTCTAGAGAGAACCGAGGTTACGTTAAGTAACCGAGTATCGTTCTCTTACGAGAGGTTCTCTCGTATTGCGTAAGTTCCTTACGCTACGGGAACATATTGTCAACGCCGTGCGCGCCTCGCGTACAGCATATGTATCCCAGGGAACCGGGGACCATAACACTGCTCGGGCAGGGTGGCCGGTAAGGAAAACGGGCCACCACATCTACAGACACTTCATTCGAACTGACGGGTGGTTACAACGGGTGGTTACAACACCCTGTCCCATGAATGAGGGAACGGCACCTGCCGGTCTCCTTCAAATTCACCACACCTTGTCTCATGAATGAGGGAACGGCAACGCCGGTCGCCTTCAAATTCACAATATTGTATTATATGAGTGAGGTAACGGCACCGCCGGTCACCTTCAAACTCACAACAGCTCGTCTCGTAAATGAGGAAACGGCACCGCCGGTCTCCTTCAAATTCACATGAGCCTAGTACCGAACTTACTACCAGTATGTGAGCTATGTCTGCGCAGAATCACTGGGCAGGACCAACAGCCCTATTGAACTGGTAACACTTTCGCCTGTAAGGCAGGAACTTCCAGATTGTAAAATCTCACGAACGTAGACGGGGAGGCCCAGCCTGCCGCCATACAGATATCGTGGATGGAAATCCCTCTGGCCCAAGCCCACGAAGAGGCCATGCCTCTGGTGGAGTGTGCTCTGACACCTAGCGGGCACTGCAGGTGTTTGGAAGCGTATGCAGTTGCAATTGCGTCCACTATCCACCTGGAAAGGGTCTGTTTCGAGGAGGCGAGACCTTTAGTGCGCCCACCAAACGAAACAAATAGCTGCTCAGAACGCCTGAAGGCGGCGGAGCGTGTGACATAAACCCTCAATGCCCTGACAGGGCAGAGGAAATTGCCACCGTCCCCCTCATCGGATGCTGGCAGAGCCGAGAGGGAGATAATCTGCGCCCTGAAGGGAGTGCCGATCGCTTTGGGGACATAACCATGCCTCGGTCTGAGAATGACCTTAGAGTCATTAGGACCGAACTCCATACACGTCGGGCTCACTGAGAGCGCGTGTAGATCCCCCACGCGTTTCACTGAAGCCAGAGCTATCAGGAACGCGGTTTTTAGCGAAAGGAACCTTGGTTCCACAGTCTCGAGCGGTTCAAAAGGATGGGCCTTCAGGGCCTCTAGGACCAAGGCCAGATCCCATATAGGAACCGATGGGGGCCGCGGGGGATTCATCCGTCTGGCTCCTCTGAGGAAACGGATGATGAGCTCGTTCCTTCCTAGCGTGCTACCTAGCGTCGTCTGAGCGAACGCTGCTATAGCCGCCACATACACTTTGAGCGTGGAAGGGGACCTGCCCAGTTCCAAAAGCTCTTGGAGGAAGGAGAGCACCCGCTGGACCCCACATTGCTGTGGGTCCAATCCCTTGGAAACACACCACTCAGTGAACACCGGCCACTTAGAACTATATAACCGCCTCGTCGAGGGGGCTCTAGAGTGTGAAATCGTGTTCATAACCCCTTCGGGCAGGTCAACGGGTATCCGTTGGTCACCCATACATGCAGAGACCATCGCTCTGGATGGGGATGCCAAACTGACCCTCCTGCTTGAGAGAGGAGGTCTGCTCTCAGCGGAACTGGCCAGGGGGGTGAGTGCGACAGCTTCACCAGCTCTGGGTACCAAATCTGGTTCTCCCAGCGCGGCGCTATAAGGAGCACCAGGCGGCGCGTCTCCCTGATTTTCGCTATGACCTGGGGCAATAGGGAAATCGGCGGGAAAGCATACAGCGGGAGGCTGGGCCAAGGTTGGGACAGCGCATCCTCGCTTTTGGACAGAAACCTCGGGCAGCGGGCGTTCTCTTTTGTTGCAAAGAGGTCGAGCTCCGCTCTGCCGAATAGGCGCCATACCAGCTGGACTGTCTGAGGGTGCAGGGACCATTCTCCTGGGAGAATGAGGCCCCTGGACAGCTTGTCCGGGCCCACATTGAGGTGGCCCGGTACGTGCGCAGCTCTCAGCGAGCGCAGCGAGCTGTGTGCCCACACGAGCAGGCGTTCTGTCAGATTGCCCAGACACCTGGACCTGACACCGCCCTGCCGGTTCACATAGGGCACCACTGTGGTATTGTCCGACCGGACCAACACGTGGTGTCCTCGTATAAGCGGGAGAAACTGCTTGAGCGCGTTCTCTACCGCTATCATCTCCAAACAGTTTATGTGTAGGAGCTTTTCCCCGCTCGACCAGAGGCCCGAGGCCGATCTGCCCTCGAAAACGGCGCCCCAACCCGTGGTGGAGGCGTCCGTCGAGATGACCTTGCGGTGTGAGATGGCTCCCATCGTCACTCCCCGCTGGTACCAGTCGGCTACTAACCAGGGCTCTAGGGCTGAAACGCAGCCCTGAGTCACTCTGATCCTGAAGCCTCCGGACGCCCAGGCTCTGTGAGGCACTCGGGCGTTTAACCAGCATTGCGGCGGGCGCATGCGCATTAAGCCCAGCTGGAGCACAGCTGCAGCTGAGGCCATACGTCCCAGCATCCTCTGAAAGAGCTTGAGAGGTGCGATTTTGCCCGGCCGGAAGTACGCATCCATGCGCCGAACTTGGCGCGCGCGTTGGGGTGACAGGCGGGCTGACATTGTCACAGTGTCCAGATTCAAACCCAGAAATGAGGTTGATTGCGTGGGCACTAATGAGCTCTTGGTCCAATTGACCGTGAGCCCCAGGCTGTCCAGATGGCTGAGCAGCATTGCCCTGTGGGCGAGGAGCTCGGCCTCTGACTGCGCCAGGATGAGCCAATCGTCCAGATAGTTCAACACTCGCATCCCTCGACTTCTCAGGGGAGCGAGGGCCGCGTCCATGCACTTCGTAAATGTACGGGGTGCTAGTGACAGGCCGAACGGAAGGACGGTGTATTGATAAGCCTGGCCGTCGAAGGCGAATCGTAAGAATGGCCTGTGACGCGGCGTTATCTTGATTTGAAAATATGCGTCTTTCAAATCTAGGGAGATTAGCCAGTCTCTCGGGCGAATATGCGCGAGGATCTGCTTGGTCGTGAGCATCTTGAACGATCTTCTCATAAGAGCTTTGTTCAGACGCCTCAGATCCAGAATCGGTCTGAGCGACCCAACCCTTTTTGGCACGAGAAAATACCGGCTGTAAAAGCCTGACTCGCTCATAGAATGGGGAACCGGTTCTATAGCCCCTTCGCACAGCAGTGTGACTATCTCCGCTCGAAGTAGATGTGCTACTTCCTCGCTCACTCTCGTCTCCGTACGCGCACAGAAGCGCGGAGGGCGGCGAGCGAACTGCAGAGTGTAGCCGTGCTTCACTGTTTTCAGCACCCATTCTGATACACCTGGAATGGCTTCCCACGCTCTCGCGTGTGCCACACGGGATAGAACGGCCTCCGGGCTCGAAACGCCGCGCTTTGCGGGTTCGACGGCCTGTATAGGAGGGGCGGGCGCAGTGCGCGCGCTCTCTGTGCTGTGGGCCAGCCGATCGCTCGCGATGGCTGGCCGCCCTACACACTGTATCTCTGCCGCTTCGAGCAGGGAGTGGCTTGTGTGTGGCCTTACACTCGTCGTTCCGGCCACCTTGGGCGGAGAACAAATGGTGTGTGGCGCGGCGCATGGCGCCGGGGGCAGAATGTTCGCGAAAATGTGTGAGCGCGTTTGAGCGGGCACAACTCTTACGCGTGGAACATGACCGGTTAAGAGTGGCTGTGTGACAGCGCGTGTGGTGATTAGGCGTGGGCGCAAATAAGCGGACACGTGACCTAACTCTAGCACTCGAGCGGCCGGTGGCCGCTTTATGTGAGTGAGAGACACGGGATTTGTGGTGCTTGGGTGCAGGGGTGAACACAAAAGTGGGCACGTTTACTGCATTTGAAAACACATACGGCGTGAGCCGGCAACCAGAAAAAAGGCAACTTCGTGATTTCTCTGGTTCGTCATAAAAACGGCGGTTGTAGACAGGCGAGAGGGCAGTTTTGCCAGCTCGTTTGCTGCGTGAGAGCCATCTGCAGCAGCCACAGGAGTGGGGGCTGACAGGAAGAAGAGTTTTGACGGTGGTCCGACCACGGCGGGACTTAACCGTCGCTTCCCCCCTCTGCTAGGAGGACTTTGGAGGGGCTACAGTTGGAAACAGGCGAGAGGGCGAGTTCGCGGGCTCGTAGGCTGCGTGGAAAACATCTGCAGTAGCCACAGGAGTGGGGACTGACAGGAAAAACAGAGTTTTAACGGTGGTCCGGCCGCAGCGGGACTTAACCGTCTTTTCTCTCCTTATGTATAGACGTCCAAAAATACTCGAGCACCACGTGGTGCGAGTTAGCTTTCTGTATGTAAGAAAAGCTGGCCGCGAGCCCGGGGAAGCGGACAGTAAAACATTTTTATCTGCCGCGAGAGCTGGGCTCGAACTCGGGTCTCCGGCGTTTCAGCCGCTGATTTTGCCACTGTGCTACCGGGAGGCACACAATAGCGTTCAGTTAGCGCGAGCATACAGCAGTACGTCCTCGTGCTTGTTGGCAGTCGTGCGTGCATAAAAGACAGGCTCGTTACTGCAATAGTAATATTTCCAGCCGCCTGAACTGGAGAGGGGGCTGAGAAATGCTAGAGAATGGCGGTTCGTCCGGCCACAGCGGGACGAAAACACCCTCTGTTAATTTCCCGGTGAGTGCGGCGCGCGCACGTGCGCGCGCGCTGAACGTGCTCGTGACCGAGCGCACTCACATTCCTTGTGAACGGCGCAATCTGCGCGGTCCAAGAGGGGGGAGTGCGGGTTCGTTGGAGAGCATATGTCAGCGTCATGTCTTATGACGGCGTATGTTTGCTGGCGTGCGTGTCTTAACAGGCTCGTGTACAGCAATATGAACAATTCCAGTCGCCTGAACTCATGAGGGGACTGAAAAATGTGCGCGAGGGTGGAACAGCTCTCTTGTAACGTAAAGAGAGCTGCAGGACCGTGCATTTCTGCCATCCCTTGTATATAAGCGGCGCATCAGCGCGGCATGAACAGAGGGGGGAGGAGGCTCGCTCCGAGACCGTTCATTTCTACCATCCCTTGCAAGCGGCGCGGTGGCGCGGCTTGAACAGAGGGGGAGGAGGCTCGCTCCGAGACCGTTCATTCCTACCATCCCTTGAAAGCGGCGCGGTGGCGCGGCTTGAATAGAGGGGGAGAAGGCTCGCTCCGAGACCGTTCATTCCTACCATCCCTTGTAAGCGGCGCGGCTTGAACAGAGGGGGAGGAGGCTCGCTCCAAGACCGTTCATTTCAACCATCTCTTGTAAGCGGCGCGGTGGCGCGGCTTGAACAGAGGGGGGGAACAGCGGAGTGATGTCGTCATAAAACTGCTCGAGTCGAGCCCGCAGGGTCGACATAGAGAGTTCCTCACACTCGGGGCATTCGCCCGCGAGGAGTGCGGCGGCGGCGGCGTGGTCACGGCCCAGACAGAGAGCGCAGACACATGGCGGTCTCTGGTGCTGAGCTGCACGTGGCACGAGCCGCAGGTGGAACGAGGCGTTTTGATAAAAACGCTCGTGCTCTTTTATGAAACGTGTGACGCAACGGCGAGAACACGTGCAATGAAAGGATATAATGCTGCCGGATAGCAGAGCAGGCACGGATGGCTGAAGGTGGCGCGATGCTGCCGGCTTCTCCAGGCGCTGTCCTCTGCTTGCTCGTCTGCACGTTCACGGCGGCGGGTTCCAGATCCAGCGATGCGAAGGGCTTCGCTGAAGAAAAGAAAATCGAATATGCAGCCCGTGAGCCCTGCTTATATACACGTGGCCACGCCCCACCTGTAGGCAAATGAAGCCAGGTGGGCGCGAAGCGCCCTCATTGGTCGCCACGTCACGCGGGCTCACCGATAGGCTGCTGCAGTTGCCAGCAGAGCAGCCAATAGCACGCTGGAATAGCCTGCTATGGTCTGCCAGGCTGCCGCACTGCGTTGACAATGTTACAAAATTAAGGATAATTTTGGGTTTTTCAGAAATCTCGAAGAAAGAATACTTTCCCGTAGCGTAAGGAACTTACGCAATACGAGAGAACCTCTCGTAAGAGAACACTGTATTTCAAAAGCAGTTGAATGTAGCGTTGTCATACTTGGTACGGCATCTTTACATGTAACCATATTCTTGCCAGTGTAATGATATAATCCACATTTGACCAAAATTGAGTTTAAATGGACATACGTGCATATTTTACAGTAACGGTGGTCGATACGCGTTCTTCCGATCATTAATTAGAATGGCAAAGTCGCGTTTCAGCAGAGGAATACGTGAGGAATACAGAGGAATACATGCTGGATATTCTCAGCCTCTGGCAAGCGGTGATAGCAGTATGAGTGAGGCATGTTCGAGTGACAATCATGACAGTAGCATTACAGGCTATAATTTGATCAGTTTGACTGAGAAAAAAAGGCTGAATCTTATCAAAGAGACCGAGTTTATTTACATACTAGCAAGCAAACTAATCTGTGAAGAACTAGATTAGAACTAAACTGCGGAGAGCTTCAATGTCGTACTATCGGCTATCCAGTGCTGAGCTTCGATGAAACAACTTCACGATACCAGCGAGACCGGCGAGATGCTTCCACAGGGCGGGAGATACGCGGCGTGATTGACAGCTTTGACACCAAATGGATATACATGAAAATCAGATGACATGATTTCACAACTTTTCATTGGCCATTTAGATATGTGACGCATACTGTATACGGAAATGAACCTGGACATTCAATCCGTCGAAAAATCTCAAAATCGGCAAAATGGACATACGTGGTTTTCATCGGACAGCGACGATAAGCTTTCATGTCAAAAATAAAAAAATATGTCAACATTACACATTAAAGTGGTTATTTCATTATATTTTGTCAACTTGCGCCTTTAGATTTCTACCCGAAATCATCAAACGTTAGCATTCTAATGCAAGCTCTCCTGTCGTCTCCATTCACAGAAACATGTCATGCCTGGGATCATTATAAAGCTCTCAGTCTCATAAACAGCACTATCTAATCCAAATATGGGCATTTCCTTTGTAGAACTAACCAACTGCGAAAGTTTGCAGCTGAAAACCACATCTGATTGGTCGATGTGAATTTCCCACTACATGATACGCGCTGCCGCTTCCTTGTGTATTCTGCGCCTGAGAGAAAATGCAGCCAACGCCGAAATCAGCTCATAAAAGTTCACAGAAAAAACCAAGTATCAAGAGCTGGTAAAAAAAAAGTAAACAACAACAGATTAGACGATGAAACCTTGTCAGAATTAGAAGATGGACATACAACAAACAGGGACTGTTCTTTTGCGGTTTTTGTGACTGTTGTTGTGTGTTTAAGGTAGTTCTCTTCAGCTTAAGACTATTGCTATTAATAATTTATTCATTAATAAATTTCCATGTGTTTTAAATATTATACACTACTGATATTAATGAACTGAATATATATAATATAAAACTCTAAAGGCTGTTTTCTCAAAATGAGTTTTTCCTCACACTCAGAGTCAGATATTCCCACTTCAGTATTACCTACAAGCACCAACTTTTTCAGTCTTATACGTAACTATATTCTGAAGGCTTTTACTGAGGGATTTGTTGATATATCATTCATATCCTGAGTTATAGGTCCTTTTACTCCAAAAAACATGGCGAAAATTTATTTTTTTAAGGCTATTGTCAGTATTCTCTTATTTACCAAAGCACAAAATAAGATATCCAGAATCCCCTCTGTAAAAGCCCTCTCATCTAATATGTCAACAAATAGAACCAAGAAATGTAAACCTTGTCCTTTCCATTTTCCAGATTTTGTTTTTGGAAATGTATGCAAATGAGTATATATTTAAGTATATAAGGCCTCATTTGCATATTAAAACATTAATTTACACAGAACTTGTAATACATTTTTTTCCTTAATGTTTATGCCAGTAATAAACTGGAGAAGTTTCACAGTGATATCTTGTAATTAAAAAAATCCCTATATTCACCTGTAGTGTCTCACCTTAAATAACCTCGGACGATGACGTCATTGGAATGCGCGCTTGTGAGAGGCTATAAATAGCCGTGAAACAGGTGTGCCTTCAGGTATCTTTGTCTTCAGAAACCGCATTGTATGTGTGTGTTACACCCCTCCAGGATTTCACAGGACATCTTTTCAGATTTTTGCGGCCTAAAATGGCTGATTTTCTCAAAATCAGGGGGGTCTGGGGGCATGCTTCCCCTTTAGTTGTTGTATATTTTAAAGGTATAAATCAATTTTGTATATATTATGTATCAAATATGATACAACAGGCATTGCATTGTGTTTTCCCCTAATGATACAAATTATAGATTATTCAGTCTCAATATTCAGTATTCAATTATTATAAACTTTCAGCTTCATATAGAAATATAGAGTGACAAATTATATTTATATACATTTTATGTAAGTAGTCTGCCATACTGTTATAAAGATCTAATTGATTTACATTTTTGCTCAGTTTGGGACTCTGAATAAAATTGAGCTGTTTTCCCCCCATATTCTCACCATATCATACTATATGTATCAAGCTTTTGTGACAAAACATACACTCAAAGGATTATTAGGAACCCCTGTTCAATTTCTCATTAATGCAATTATCTAATCAACCAATCACATGGCAGTTGCTTCAATGCATTTAGGGGTGTGGTCCTGGTCAAGACAATCTCCTGAACTCCAAACTGAATGTCAGAATGGGAAAGAAAAGTGATTTAAGCAATTTTGAGCGTGGCATGGTTGTAGTGCCAGACTGGCCGGCCTGAGTATTTCACAATCTGCTCAGTTACTGGGATTTTCATGCACAATCATTTCTAGGGTTTACAAAGTATGGTGTGAAAAGGGAAAAACATCCAGTATGCGGCAATCCTGTGGGCGAAAATGCCTTGTTGATGCTAGAGGTCAGAGGAAAATGGGCCGACTGATTCAAGCTGATAGAAGAGCAACTTTGACTGAAATAACCACTCGTTACAACCGAGGTATGCAGCAAAGCATTTGTGAAGCCACAACACACACAACCTTGAGGCGGATGGGCTACAACAGCAGAAGACTCCACCGGGTACCACTCATCTCCACTACAAATAGGAAAAAGAGGCTACAATTTGCACAAGCTCACTAAAATTGGACAGTTGAAGACTGTAAAATGTTGCCTGGTCTGATGAGTCTCGATTTCTGTTGAGACATTCAGATGGTAGAGTCAGAATTTGGCGTAAACAGAATGAGAACATGGATCCATCATGCCTTGTTACCACTGTGCAGGCTGCTGGTGGTGGTGTAATGGTGTGGGGGATGTTTTCTTGGCACACTTTATGCCCCTTAGTGCCAATTGGGCATTGTTTAAATGCCACGGCCTACCTGAGCATTGTTTCTGACCATGTCCATCCCTTTATGACCACCATGTACCCATCCTCTGATGGCTACTTCCAGCAGGATAATGCACCATGTCACAAAGCTCGAATCATTTCAAATTGGTTTCTTGAACATGACAATGAGTTCACTGTACTAAAATGGCCCCCACAGTCACCAGATCTCAACCCAATAGAGCATCTTTGGGATGTGGTGGAACGGGAGCTTCGTGCCCTGGATGTGCATCCCACAAATCTCCATCAACTGCAAGATGCTATCCTATCAATATGGGCCAACATTTCTAAAGAATGCTTTCAGCACCTTGTTGAATCAATAGAATTAGAATTAAGGCAGTTCTGAAGGCGAAAGAGGGTCAAACACAGTATTAGTATGGTGTTCCTAATAATCCTTTAGGTGAGTGTATATATATATATATATATATATATATATATATATATATATATATATATATATGTATTTCTTTTTTCTTTTTTTTTCTTTATTCTTACTATTATTTAATTATTTCAGGCTTTACAGGATTGTAGTATTTTTATAATATAACAAAAATAACCTTAAACATAACATTAGCCTACTTTTGAAGAATAGGCCTACTAAAAATGTAAAAAGTAAACAAAATGTAAAGAACATAACTATAAAATTCATAAGTAAAGAATCAGTACACAAGCGCTGTCAGAAAGGTAAAGTAGTAGCCTGCTGTCTTTACCGGCGTAACTCTGGGAACCGCTATATTACTGACTTTACATTTTCATTTTCATTTTCATTCGAGAGAGAGAGAGAGAGAGAGAGAGAGAGAGAGAGAGAGAGAGAGAGAGAGAGAGAGAGAGAGAGAGAGAGAGAGAGAGAGAGAGAGAGATGCGTGCGTGCTTACAGCGGGAGCAGGGTTGCAGTCAAGTATAGGTCTCTATAGGAGTTACTAGATAAGTGGGCGAGGCCATAAACATAGGGGCGTTTTCCACTGCGTTACCTGATTTCCCCACGTCACAGTAATGGTAGGGTTTAGGGGTGGGGTCTGGTGAAGGAGATCATTTTCATTACATGATTTATAAACACCCATCAGTTTGAAAACACTTTAGTTCCGCAGAGACCCCATACTCGTTGCGGTGGTTGACTGGCTGAGAACGGCACAAACAAGTTTATCGATCGATTCAAGTTCAACGCACGTACCCTACTTCGAAGTGGGCTGTCCTTGGGCTGAATGTGCATTTTGAATGTGCAGGAAATCTGTGGCAATTTAGAAAAAATGCAAGCTCCTCTGAATTTAGTTTTCTTGATTTTGCGTTAAATTCTGCGGTCGTGGAATCCTGGAGGGACTGACTCTCTGTTTATCCACTTTAGCCATGTTTCCACCACAGGAACTTTCCCCAGGAACTAGGAACTTTGGGGTGGTACTCGGTGTGTTTCGACCGCAGGAACAAGGGTCTAAATGAAGTTCCGGGTAAAAAATGTCCCCCTCCTAAAGTCCCTGCTTGCGAGGTAGTACTTTTTCAAAGTTCAGGATCTTTCGGGGGTGGGACTTGGGTGCTGAACATGCTGACTGGTTGAGCTCACGCAGCATTTTATTTCAACCGGCATTTTTAAAAGTCTTTGGCGAGGATCATTCTGCGTTCAGCAAATATCAGTCTTGCTCTTACTGTCCGATGGCGCGCGTTCATCTGAGCCATCTCACGGTCAATGTCCGTAATAGCTGATAACATACGTTGTCTTATTTTAAATATAGCTTTACGAGCTTTCAGCGCTTTAGTATCAGTGATCGTCTCTTTTCCGCAGTTCTGTTAATTACCTCTTTAGTAAACCAATACATAACTAGCAAAAGCAGCACAGCTTGAATCTCAGTCACGTGAAGTCTTACGTCACCGGACTAATTTGCCTAATTCTTCACTATACTTTAGACTGCACTGGAAATGCAGACAGTAGCAGGTCTGGGGGGAAAAAGTTCCTGTAAAAAATGTTACTGGTACAAATTGTTCCGGGTAATTTTGGTGGAAACTGGGCTTTTGTTAGGAGTTAGAGTTCCAGCCATCCGTGTGCAGAAATGTCTCAAGTGTGAAAGAAAAAAAAGCAAAACATCATGTCGCAAACATTTAGGCGATGCGTGCCTCCATGTTCATGGCTCATCGCAGAGTACGATACAAGTGCTGCAACTAACAATAATTTTTATAATCGATTAGTTTGCAGAGTATTTTTTTTAATTAATCGATTAATTGGATGAAAATACCTTTTTTTTATTTGATTGACAAAACACACTATTCCACATCCTGCCCGATGCTGTCCTTCAAACAAACGTGCTGAGCACTATGAAACATACAGAGTGAATATATCTACCATTAAATAAATTAACCATAGTTTTACATTGAATAAAACAAACAAAATAGTAATAATAATAAATAAGGGTTATTGTAGTTATTCAATGGTAACCACAAATTAATAGTTTAAAGGATTAGTTCACTTTTAAATAAACTTTTTCTGATCATTTACTCACCCCCATGTCATCCAAGATGTCCATGTCTTTCTTTCTTCAGTTGAAAAGAAATTAAGGTTTTTGATGAAAACATTCCAGGATATTTCTCCATATAATGGACTTCAATGGGCTCCAAATGGTTCAAGGTCCAAATTACAGTTTCAGTGCAGCTTCAAAGGGCTTTAAACAATACCAGACGATGAATAAGGGTCTTATCTAGCGAAACAATCAGTTTCTGTGAGAAACCGAGCAGTATTTATGCTATTATTTTACCTCTTATCAGTCGAACTTGATAATCTCTGAGCTCCGCCATAACTTCCGCTAAGTGAGGTCAAATATGAGCGTGGTCATAGATATATCGATCGTAGATGCCTCATTTTACTGATCCGTGCAGGCGCTAATGAGGCATCTACGTATACATCTATGATAACAATATCCAATATTTTTTGTTCCCCATGAGGAAAACAGCTTATAAATAAACAAAAGTAATGCTTTTTGAAAATGTGAAAATGCATAAAGTTTTCTGTGATGGGTAGGTTTAGAGTAGTGTTAGGGTATATACAGTTTGTACAGTATAAAAATCATTATGTCTATGGAATGTCCCCATAAAACATGAACAACGAATGTGTGTGCGCACGCGTGTGTGTGTGATTGTGTGTCTGGATGTAGCCTGTGGACACACTGACAGTGCTTTCCATTTAAGGACCTGAAGATCTCAAAGTTTACTAACACAACTTGACAAATAGGTGGACAGCTGCAAAAGAACAACACGCCTCTGCATGGATGCTGGATGGACATCACTGACTTATTTGTTTAGTAAACACCAGGGTTATTTAACAAGGGTTAACGATGATGTGTGTTTACACAAACAAATGTCTGCTGGATGAGTCACATCATTTGAGTGAGACGAAAAACAAAGTGTACCGACAGCACACATGCTCCAATCTGACACTATGTCTGGACTGTCAGGATGCCATGTAAAACAGGCCACACTCTTGGAAAACATTAAAACACTGAAGTGCCACACTATGGACAAACTTGCAACCAAGCAAATGCGTTTTCTCAGTTAATGGATGAATTGATTGAAAGGATATATGTAGCATGGTTGAGTGGTCGAGGTGATTGTGTTTATGTTAGATTGTAATTGGCAGAAAACAATTACTCCACAGATGGTTTTATCCTAATCTTAGGCTAATCCCTTTGTGTTCCGATATTAGCTTAGCAAGCGGCCTGATGTAGGTCAACGCTTCTGACGCATGTGTGAAATGTGTTTGGACACAAGATGGGAGGAAGGTGGGGAAGGAAGGAGGGAATAGGAAAATGTGCGTTTGTTCTCTCTCCTCCTTCAATCTGTACTATTTTATGTAGTATTTGCAAGTTTAATCAATTAAAAATAATTATTTATATTTAATTTAGCACCACCACTCGTAATTGTACATATTTAATTGTTGCGGTAAGATTGTAATATTTTTTAAGTCTCTTCTGCTTACCAAGGCAAAATAAAGTAAAACACTATTGGGAAATAATATTACAATTTAAAATAAAGTTTTCTATTGCAATATATTTCAATATTTTGAAATAAAAAAGCTTTTTTTTTTTTTTCTGTAATGCAAAGCTGAATTTTCAGCATTATTACTCCAGTGTTAAGTGTCACACATCTCAAGAAAAATGTCTTATCAACATCAATGTTGAAAACAGTTGATGAATAGAAAGTTCAAAGGAACAGCATTTATTTGAAATAATGTTTTGTTTTAAACATCTTGGGATGTTTCTCTTGGGACATGGAATGTCACCTCGCTGGCGGGGAAAGAGCCTGAGCTTGTGCGTGAGGTTGAGAGGTTCCGACTAGAGATAGTCGGAATCACCTCCACGCACGGCTTGGGCTCTGGAACCACACTTCTCGAGAGGGGATGGACTCTTCACCACTCTGGAGTTGCCCATGGTGAGAGGCGGCGGGCTGGTGTGGGTTTGCTTATAGCCCCCCAACTCTGCCGCCATGTGTTGGAGTTTACCCCGGTGAACGAGAGGGTCGTTTCCCTGCGGCTTCGGCTCGGGGATAGGTCTCTCACTGTTGTGTGTGCCTACGGGCCAAACAGCAGTGCAGAGTACCCGACCTTCTTGGTGTCCCTGGGAGGGGTGCTGGAGAGTGCTCCGACTGGGGACTCCGTCGTTCTACTGGGGGACTTCAATGCCCACGTGGGCAATGACAGTGAAACCTGGAGGGGCGTGATTGGGAGGAACGGCCCCCCTGATCTGAACCCGAGTGGTGTTCAGTTATTGGACTTCTGTGCTAGTTACAGTTTGTCCATAACGAACACCATGTTCAAGCATAAGGGTGTCCATCAGTGCACATGGCACCAGGACACCCTAGGTCGTAGGTCAATGATCGACTTTGTGGTCGTTTCATCTGACCTGCGGCCGTATGTCTTGGACACTCGGGTGAAGAGAGGGGCGGAGCTGTCAACTGATCACCACCTGGTGGTGAGTTGGATCCGATGGCGGGGGAGGAAGCTGGATAGACTCGGTAGACCCAAACGTACTGTGAGGGTCTGCTGGGAACGTTTGGCCGAGTCTCCTGTCAGAGAGATCTTCAACTCCTGCCTCCGGCAGAGCTTCGACCGGATCCCGAGGGAGGCTGGAGATATTGAGTCTGAGTGGACCATGTTCTCCACCTCCATTGTCAAAGCGGCTGCTCGGAGCTGTGGACGCAAGGTCTCCGGTGCCTGTCGAGGCGGCAATCCCCGAACCCGGTGGTGGACACCGGAAGTAAGGGATGCCGTCAAGCTGAAGAAGGAGTCCTATCGGGCCTGGCTGGCTTGTGGGACTCCTGAGGCAGCTGACAGGTATCGGCAGGCTAAACGGACTGCAGCCCGGGTGGTTGTGGAGGCAAAAACTCGGGCCTGGGAGGAGTTCGGTGAGGCCATGGAAAAGGACTATCGGCTGGCCTCGAAGAGATTCTGGCAAACCGTCCGGCGCCTCAGGAGGGGGAAGCAGTGCCCTACCAACGCTGTTTACAGTGGCGATGGGCGGCTGTTGACCTCAACTGGGGATGTTGTCGGACGGTGGAAGGAATACTTCGAGGATCTCCTCAATCCCGCCGTCACGTCTTCCATTGAGGAAGCAGAGGCTGGGGGCTCAGAGGAGGACTCGTCCATCACCCAAGCTGAAGTCACCGAGGTGGTCAAGAAACTCCTCGGTGGCAAGGCACCGGGGGTGGATGAGATCCGCCCTGAGTACCTCAAATCTCTGGATGTTGTGGGGCTGTCTTGGCTGACACGCCTCTGCAGCATCGCGTGGCGGTCGGGGACAATGCCTCTGGTATGGCAGACCGGGGTGGTGGTTCCTCTTTTTAAAAAGGGGGACCGGAGGGTGTGTTCCAACTATAGGGGGATCACACTTCTCAGCCTCCCCGGGAAAGTCTATGCCAGGGTACTGGAGAGGAGAATTCGGCCGATAGTGGAACCTCGGATTCAGGAGGAACAGTGTGGTTTTCGTCCTGGTCGTGGAACACTGGACCAGCTCTATACCCTCTACAGGGTGCTGGAGGGTTCATGGGAGTTTGCCCAACCAGTCCACATTTGTTTTGTGGATTTGGAGAAGGCATTCGACTGTGTCCCTCGCGGCGTCCTGTGGAGGGTGCTGGGGGAATATGGGGTCCGGGGTCCTTTGCTGAGGGCTGTCCGGTCCCTGTATGACCGAAGCAGGAGTTTGGTCCGCATTGCCGGCAGTAAGTCAGACTTGTTCCCGGTGCATGTTGGACTCCGGCAGGGCTGCCCTTTGTCGCCGGTTCTGTTCATAATTTTTATGGACAGAATTTCTAGGCGCAGCCAAGGGCCGGAGGGTGTCAGGTTTGGGGACCACACGGTTTCGTCTCTGCTCTTTGCGGATGACGTTGTCGTGTTGGCCCCTTCTAACCAGGACCTTCAGCATGCACTGGGACGGTTTGCAGCCGAGTGTGAAGCGGCTGGGATGGGGATCAGCACCTCCAAATCCGAGGCCATGGTCCTCAGTCGGAAAAGGGTGGCTTGCCCACTTCAGGTTGGTGGAGAGTTCCTGCCCCAAGTGGAGGAGTTCAAGTATCTAGGGGTCTTGTTCACGAGTGAGGGGAGGATGGAACGGGAGATTGACAGACGGATCGGTGCAGCTTCTGCAGTAATGCGGTCGATGTACCGGTCTGTCGTGGTGAAGAAAGAGCTAAGCCGTAAGGCGAAGCTCTCGATTTACCGGTCAATCTACGTTCCTACTCTCACCTATGGTCATGAGCTTTGGGTCATGACCGAAAGGACAAGATCCCGGATACAGGCGGCCGAAATGAGCTTTCTCCGCAGGTTGGCTGGGCGCTCCCTTAGAGATAGGGTGAGAAGCTCAGTCACTCGGGAGGAACTCGGAGTAGAGCCGCTGCTCCTCCACATCGAGAGGGGACAGCTGAGGTGGCTCGGGCATCTGTTCCGGATGCCTCCTGAACGCCTTCCCGGGAAGGTGTTTCGGGCATGTCCAACCGGGAGGAGGCCCCGGGGAAGACCAAGGACACGCTGGAGGGACTATGTCTCCCGGCTGGCCTTGGAACGCCTCGGTGTCCCCCCGGAAGAGCTGGAGGATGTGTCTAGGGAGAGGGAAGTCTGGGCATCTCTGCTTAGACTGCTGCCCCCGCGACCCGGCCCCGGATAAGCGGAAGAAGATGGATGGATGGTTTTGTTTTAATGTAAAAGTCTTTAGTCACTTTTTCATTTTAATACATCCCTGCTGAATAAAGTATAATTTTGTATGTGTATATTTTTATGGACGTAATGAGTTTATATGGATAAAAACTTATTTTGCTAAAAGCTTCTCATCTCGCATCTAATTCCTTTACATTATTTGGTAGACGCTTTTATCCAAAGAGACTTACAGTGCCCTTATTACAGGGACAATCCCCCTGGAACAACATGGAGTAAAGTGCATTGCTCAAGGACACACTGGTGGTGACCGCTGGGATCGAACCAGCAACCTTCTGTGTGTCAGTTCCATGGTTTAACCCACTGGACCACCATCTCACTTTAAAGTTACAAGTAACTCTTTGTCAACTCTCTTTGTCAGTTTGCAGTTTATGAGTTTCTCTTTTTTCAAGTAGTGATATAATAAATGAGGAGTTCCTCAGATATAATATAATTGATTATGTTTGTTTACTTTCCAGACTGATGGGAATCTATCACAGAAACGACTCAAGTCTGAAATGGATGTGATGATTCTACATTATTGTGTAGTTTGAGTGATGAGAGTGTAGCTGTGAGTGTCCTCCCACACCTCACTTCCTATCATTCTCACACACACAAACACTGTGTGCTTCAATACTATGATATTGAGTAAACATTAACTTTCCGGTTATCAGCTGCACATTGTTTTATGAGTTGTATCTGTTAACTGCTTTGTACTAGTAATCTCAAAAATGATAAAATGTGTGAACAAAAAGTTCTGTTTTTTATGAGCCTTATCTTAAACAGCAACAGCAGGTATCAGTGTAATGTATACTGATGGAAACAGTGTTGATGACCAATAGCAGTGCATGGGTTTCAACTGTTTTACTTTTTATTATACTTCCATTATAAAAAAATGAATGGATATCAAAATAGAATCTCTCTCTTTCTCTTGCTCGCTTTACTTTCTTAACTGTGTCCCTGAAGGAAGCAATAACCAAAGGTCAATGGCGTGAACATCTATTATTCCAGTGCTGATATTTTTATATGGTAATTTTTGCTTTATCCAGTCTCTGGAACACTAATTTTATGGCTTTTGACATTTATAACCAAAGTGATCTGAGTGGAGAAACAGACATTGAACTGAGTTAATTGAGCATGCTAGAGAGAGAGAGTGAGAGAGAGAGCAGAAGAGAGAGCAAGATGGATAGTGATGCCTTGTGTCACAGAGCCAATTAAATCCATTTACTCTTTCAAATGGTCCAATCGCAGCTGGAACAGTGGACCTAAATGGAGCTTTTGTCTCAAGTCCTCTCTCGAGCTGGAGTTCACATACCTGCTGTTAAGACATATTATCTTAATTAAACATATCCACACTAAAGTATGTAAATAAAATAAATACACTTTTAAGAAAAATGGTTCTTTACAGTACCAGGTGAGGGTTATTTGGCTCCTTTTTGGTGCTAGAACACTTTTTATAAAGTTCCATAAAGATCAAAAAGGTCAAAATCCTACATTTTGGCCTATTAGTCCAATTTCATTGTGTGTATAAGCATGACTGCTGTTGTCAGCTTATTCAGTGTGCACGTCTGTTTACATTTTGCCGTTCAGACTGGAGAAATACCTGATGATTTAAAGTGTCATGTCAACACATGCATTGTTCAATAAATAAAATACAATAATTAAACTTATCTTAAATATCATCATTGATTTTCCATTATTTTTTCCCAAACAACAACAACAACAACAAAGGATGTGGAGGTTTGTATTCAAATGGGCTCTTTATCTGTTTTTTAGTCTCACATTTGAATGGCTGTTAAATGTTTCTGTTTTGTTTGTGTTTGAAACGCTATTTGCTTCATTTATATAGAGAATGAGGGCATACAATCACAAACATTGACTCGCACACAAGCACAGAATCTTGTGTCTTGCCTTAGTCGTGTTACTGAAGCTGCTTTTGACCCCTCCACACACATATTTTATCATTTCCTAGCCCATTACCAGACATGGGGCCCAGATAAGGTTCTTCCTCGGAGGAATTCCTCCTGATCAGGTCTAGTCAGATGTCTGTGGGGAAGCTGCTTTATCTGTTAGCCCGCAGCTTCTCCCCTGCCACACAGATTACTCATATCCCTCAGACAGTCAAATCAGACTCATCGTCACTTTGTTTATCCCTACTTCTTTCTGTCCCAGTCTTGTTTTTTCACCCATTCTGTTGTTGTTGTGTACCTCTGTCATACATTTTCTCTCTCTCACTCTGCATCTTAGATGTTCCCTGTAGGGCTGTCAACGAATATTCTAAATTCGAATATATATTCGAATAGTTTAAAAAAAACGAATTTCGAAGGTGAAAATTAATTTTCGAATTAAAAAAAATGTGGATAAAAACTGTTTTGCGAATGGGCGCGCTTGCGCCTATAGCTAGCGTGCCTGAAGCCTTGTTTATACTTTCGCCTGGCTCCACAGCGCGAGCCCCCGCTTACTGCACGCGCTCCTCCCCAAACGGACGAGGCGTTTAGTTTATACTTGACGCGCTCGCCGTTGTGCTATTCTTTGAAGCGACAGAGGGCGACTCTGAGTAATTGTTCTATAAACCATCAGGAAAAAGCGTTGAGAAGAAGTGGTCTAATATACACAGGTGACGATATTTATTTTAGTACACTTCACCGAAAACCACACTACAAAAGAATCATGTAAAACAGATCAAAATAAACCTTGATATTACTTGTGACATGAGAACAAAATGTATGTACAAATGTAACGTTAACTTATACAACTAAATTTATGATCTCTTAAATGTTTCCTAATTTCACTAAACACTTTCGTGAGTTTTCACTTAGTTTCGTGAACTTTTCTTTATTAAACGAGCTTGTTTATGCTTTTGTAGGCTCATTTTGTAAATATAAGCAACTAATTTGTATGTGCAAACTGGACTACCCTTACTTTGCATCGCCCCACCACAAGCTCTTTGTCTGCAACACGACAAGAGGCCATAATGGAAAAATTTATTTCGTTAATTTGTAAGGACATGAGACCGATCAGTGTCGTGGATGGGGCAGGCTTCAGGGAGTTCTGTCAAGCAATGGAACTGAGGTACTGACTGAATAGATATTGCATGAATAAATTATAAATGCACTGCTTCCACTGGTTTGATTATTTACCGTTTCATGTCAAGGAAAAGTTCCATGTTTACCACAGCACAGCACAGCACGCTCGGAGTGCTCAATATGCTGTAAAACTTCAATTAATATTTGTTTCAATCACTGAATGAAGCCTGCTATATTTGGGACGAGTCGCGACCTTAAATTGCTTGCGCAAAACTCTTGATCAGCACTCAAAATGTGTTTGTTCATTTAAACCGTTATGCGCAGAGAGTGTGAGGGTGAGGGCGAGAGAGAGTGAGGTCTGCGGTCTTGGTCATTAGTTGATTTACTTGTTTGTTTGTAGGTAATACGTTGTCAAATATGTTTAAACTTAAATAGACTACCTATACAAGTAGTTAAGTCTCTTTGTATTAATTTATCCTGTTATTGACGTAATGCAATGCATCAATAACATCTTACATATCTGGCACCCAGACAAACCAGCTTCAGAGAGTAATCGACCGTAGACTGGAAATCTGACAAACCATTGACAAAATGCGCAACCAGATGTTCGAATAGTTCGAATATTCGTGTTTTTTTTTTTTTTGAGGGAATATTCGGATGTCATTTTTGAGCAATTTTGACAGCCCTAGTTCCCTGGGAATTCAGGTTTATTCTCTCTGGTCCAATATCAGGAAGGTTATCCAAAGGACAGCTCTTCATCTCCACATTTCCTGTAGCCGCAGGAGGATCATGTGTGTTAGCACTCATGACTCTTGTAATTTTAGTGTGTATCAGTCCTTGTTCTACTACAATAGTCCATTTGTTTAACTTGTAGCACTCTCAGTACAGAGGTCAGAAGTCAGAGGTTAAAACAAGGGCCTTTATAACCTCCACTGCTATCCTGTGTCCTTCAATGGCTTTCCATGTGACCATATGGATTTTAGATTGCTAATTGTATTTCATTATGCCACCACGTTTTTGTTTGGGTATTTGTATTCCAGCAAATCTAATATGTAAATGACCAAAACAGATTCTCCCATTTGTATGATATAGAGTAACAGTTTGATTCTTTGTTTTTCAAGTGAGACGTGTTGAAACGTTGCGTAGTAAACCCTATATTTACAAAGCAGGGTTAGCCTACTTATTATTTATTAACCTGAAACGGTAGTAGGAATGTGTTGCCATCCATCTGACACTTACAAATTACCATTTAACAGCAGGGTTATTCTCAACCGTTTATATTCCCACCTTCCCTGTGCTATTAAAAGACAACAAATCAACCAAACTATTGATTTAGTTTACATACTTTTGAGAACAATGTTTATTAAAGGTTTGAATGTTGTCCAGATCTTTTCCTCACATACCGTATTTTTGTCTGTCTGTCTGTCTTGTTTTAATTATTATTCATGTCATAACCTGATGTTTGCCAGGTCTGTCTGGCTGAGAGGCTAATAGATGAGTGTGATGATGTAGTGATGAAGGAAAGAGAAATTGTGGATGAAGATGAATTGCACATCTGATTAAGTGCTTAAAGTAATTGTACTTATATTTGCTACTATGGGTGGCTTGTTTGTTTGAATGTGAACACACTGGCTGACTGTGCATTAATTTCAAACGTGACAGGGTTTTTCATAAATATACAGTATAAATAAATGTTCTGTCACTTGTTTCTAAGCACCTTTTTTAATGAATCCACAGCTAATGTGTTCACGTTCACACAAAGATGCAAATTTACGCACCCATTCGTTCGCACCCCCCTTTTCTTCTTTAAATCACTAACATGTGTTTTGGAAAAGGGCCCCAGGCCAGACATTTTAAAGGCACCCAGACAAACCAGCTTCAGAGAGTCATCGACCGCAGACTGGAAACCTTTAGCCCAGCATCCTTCTGATGTGACAACAGCTGATTCCATAAAAACCCTCACATACAGAAGACCTCCAGACCAGTGTTTAAACTCTGTGAATCATGATACTGTACATACGCTGGGTCAGACTGAGACTCTGCAGGAGCTTCATGTGCTCAACATCATCTTAATCCAGGAGCACTGAGCTTACACTGAGCAATCACCACACATTACCGGACTGGGTTTAAGTCAACTCTGGGAAACTGGTCCTTTGTGAATTAGTGGACAAACCATACAGTAAGTTGAGTTCACCACAAACAGAACCAGTGAGTCAATTGTCCAAACTGGTCACAGACCACAAGATTCCATTTACATTTGATGTTAAGATCTATCATTTTAAGAATGAACTTTTAAATGGTAAATACTAAATAAAGGTTTTAACGGGGTCCTGCACTTATGCCCTATTTGAGCTGTCTTAACTGAAAACATCTTGCACTTGCATTTTTTTAAAAGTAAAATGTAGTCTTTTACGCATGGGTGTAGAATACACGGGAGATGTGTCCCCCACACTTTTAATCTTTTAATAAAACGTAAATTCGTCCCTCACACTTTTTTCACGTGTAACCGGTCCTACTTAACCCGCTCCAAACGAAGTTAGAACCTGCGTCTCCGGCATGGGATGTGGGCGTGCTAACAAGGACACTAAAGACATCAGCTGTTCTCTATTATTCATACATATATATATATATATATATATATATATATATATATATATATATATATATAGACCAATCAGGCATAACATTATGACCACCTAATATTGTGTTGGTCCCCCTTTTGCTACCAAAACAGCCCTGACCAATCGAGGCATGGACACTAGATGCTGAAGGTGAAGATGTTAGCAGCAGATCCTTTAAGTTCTGTAAGTTGCGAGGTGGGGCCTCCATGGATGGGACTTGTTTGTCCAGCACATCCCACAGATGCTCGATTGGATTAAGATCTGGGGAATTTGGAGGCCAAGTCAACACCTCAAACTCGTGCTCCTCAAACCATTCCTGAACCATTTTTGCTTTGTGGCAGGGCGCATTATCCTGCTGAAAGAGGCCACAGCCACCAGGGAATACTGTTTCAATGAAAGAGTGTACATGGTCTGCACGTAAATATGTGGTACGTGTCAAAGTAACATCCACATGGATGGCAGGACCCAAGGATTCCCAGCAGAACATTGTCCAAAGCATCACACTACCTCTGTCGGCTTGCCTTCTTCTTCCCATCCTGGTGCCATGTGTTCCCCAGGTAAGTGACGCACACACATCCGGCCATCCACGTGATGTAAAAGAAAACATGATTCATCAGACCAGGCCACTTTCTTCCATTGCTCCGTGGTCCAGTTCTCATGCTCACATTGGTGCTTTCGACGGTGGACAGGGGTCAGCATGTGCACCCTTACTGGTCTGTGGCTTTGCAGCCCCATACACAACAAACTGAGATGCACTGTATATTCTGACACCTTTCGATCAGAACCAGCATTAACTTCTTGAGCAATTTGAGCTACAGTAGCTTGTCTGTTTGATTGGACCACATGGGCCAGCCTTCGCTCTCCACGTCCATCAGTGAGCCCATGACCCTTTCGCCGGTTCACCACTGTTCCTTCCTTGGACCACTTTTGATAGATACTGACCACTGCAGACCAGGAACACCCCACAAGAGCTGCAGTTTTGGAAATGCTGATATTGTTTTAATGCTGCTCTCCATTACGCAACACTCTGTTTGTTGTTAGGATGGCAGAACAGTTAAAAAACTTACATTTTAAGACTGGTCTGCCTCTGTGGTCTAACAGCAATGTTAGAATAATGTTAGAAAATGGCGAATCAGATTAAAGAAGGCGGGGCTTAATGTTCACAGAAGATCAGTGTGAATTCAAATGCTATTTTAGTTTTTACAGTAAAAGTGTGTTCGTAGTAAGATAAGTAGCTAAACATTTAATATTTGACAACTGTTTTATGATGGATATGTTTAATGACCACACAGTGATGCAAACTACTCAACTTTTTTATGTAATTTTGCCATTTTTAATTGAAAATAAGCAATCATTTAAATAATGCCATTCGTAATCGAATGTGACAAGACAAGAAACATTTCTACACTTCTGACATATTAGAAACAAACAAGAGTGAATGTGTGCATATTATTAAATGAAATATTATTTGAAAAGAATTTAAATGGTTTACTTCACGCCCAAATAGGCTATAATTAGACCTACAATTTTCTCACATCTTACAGTTATTATTTCTTTGTTATACCCTTAAATCCATTTTACTCCTTTAAGTATCTAATTTCTTTAAATAGAAAAACCAAACCCCTCCCCCAATTGTAATGTTTCCAAACTTTTGACAGGTACCGTATATTTTCTGCCTTATTATGTTTTTTTTTTTACATTGTATATAATCCATGCACATGTTTTTGTTGTACATAAACCAATTATAAAAAATATAGATATTAGTGGTTATTGTTTAGCAGTTTATTTGATTTCTTACCAAATTAAAAGCTATGAGATATGAGCAATATGAGATATAAGCAATGAGATGAGATCAAAATAAAATCTGTCAATTAGACAAAGGTCAGATAAAAACGTCTCGGTTACAGATGTACCCTCGTTCCCTGAGGAGGGAACGGAGACGTAACGTTAGTTACTAACGAATGGGGGTTTCGCTTAGAAGCCTATCATCTTCGAGATCTTAGAAAACGCCCAATGGCAGTGTCAATGCCATGGGCATGTGGAATTTGCATACGTAACTCTACCCTACCGCGTGGGCATAAAAGGAAGTACGTGGCAATATCGCATTACGTTTACCTGCTGAGGAGCCAAGACTGAACTCCCGGCTGTTCCAGCAGCACAGTGGAGTGGCAAAGGGATGTTAAAAGGACGTTCCTCAGGAAACGAGGGTACATCTGTAACCGAGACGTTCCCTTTCGTTCAGTCACTACGACGAAACGTTAGTGACTAACGAATGGGGGTCCCAATAAAATCATCAGTCGTAAGACTAGTACGGACGAAGGACTCCCATTTAACACAGGAATACCAAGGCACACTGGGAAGCATATTCCAGTGGAGATATGCCAGGATGCCTACCCGTAGGGAGGACTTAGAGAGTACACATATGACCCGCTGAGGGCTGAATATGGAGAACTCTGGGGTACCAGCCGAAGGTGGATTTTTAACCCTAGGGGAGGCATGGACTTGCCAAGGGAAAGACACCTGCTCACTGAGGAGACTTACGGTGGAAGGGTACTCCACCGGAGGTGGTAGGGTACTCAAACCTACCGCGTCCCATCCAGGAGCCACATGTGGAGGTTCCAGAGATCGGGACACGGGTGCCAAAGGGTGCCCCGTCTCTGAGTGAGGAGGTCCTTTCTCAGAGGAATAGGCTAGGGAGGGGCTGTCGCAAGGAGTGAGAGTTCGGGGAACCAGGTCCGGCCGTCCCAGTACAGGGCGACCAGAAGGACCTGCTCCTTGTCCTCCCTGATCTTGCGCAAGAGCTGTGCGAGAAGGCTCACTGGGGGAACGCATATTTGCTCAGGCCCCGTGGCCAGCTGTGCGCCAGTGCATCCGTGTCGAGCGTGCCCTCAGACAGGGAATAAAACAGGCTGCAGTGGGAAGAGTCATGGGAGGCAAACAGATCTATCTGTGCGTCGCCGAACTGTTCCCAAATCAGCTGGAACGTCTGGGGATTGAGTCTCCATTCTCCCAGAAGTGGATGAGACCATGAGAGCTTGTCGGCTGCACAGTTCATTACTCCTGGAATATGGACAGCAGACAGCAGGAACCTCAGGCGCTTCTGACTCCATAGAATGAGATGGCGGCGAGTTGAGACATATGGCGGGAGTGTAGACTGGTGGTTGATGTATGCTACTACGCCATGTTGTCTGTCCTGACTAGTACATGTCGACCCTTCAGCAACGCTCAGAAGTCCAGGAGCCCGCGGCTGCTTGTCCATAGCACATGGCACCCCAGTCCGTGGCAGAGGCATCCGTCGATACGACAACATGCCTGGAAACTCGTTCCAAGGGCACACCGGCCCGTAGAAAACTGAGGTTCGACCACGGGGTGAGCGTCTGCAGGCAGGCCCGAGTCACTTGTACCTGGAGAGTGTCAGACTGCCATGCCCATCTCAGGACTCGGTCGCAAAGCCAGTGCTGAAGCAGTCTCATATGAAGCAATCCGAGCGGTGTTACCGCGGCTGCTAATGCCATATGCCCCAGGAGCCTCTGAAATAACTTCAGTGGAACCGCACTCTTGCTCTTGATTTGACGGAGGCAAGTCAGCAGAGACTGCGCGCGCGCGCGCTCGAAAGCTGAGCGAACATGGCGAGTGAGCCGATGTCCATACCGAGAAAAGAGATCCTGCGCTGAGCAGAGTTTGCTCTTCTCCCAGTTGACCCGTAGGTCCAGACGGGCTAAGTGTTGGAGCACTAGATCTCTGTGTTCACACACCTGAGCTCGAGAGTGACCCAGTATGAGCCAGTCATCGAGGTCGTTCAGGATGCGAACCGTGCTGCCTGAGTGGCGAAAGGGCTGCCTCGACAATCTTGGTAAAGACGTGAGGGGACAGAGAAAGCCCAAATGGGAGGACCACGTACTGATATGCCCGCCCCTTGAAAGTTAATCGTAGGAACGATCTGTGTTGAGGAAGGATGGAGACATGGAAGTAGGCGTCCTTCAGGTCGATCGCTGCAAACCAATCGGCTGGATGAACGGATTCGAAAAGGCGTTTCGCTGTCAACATCCTGAACGGAAGCCTGTGAAGGGATTGGTTCAGGACGCACAGGTCCAGGATTGGCCGTAACCCACCGGTCTTCTTGGGTACAATGAAGTAGGGGCTGTAGAACCCGGAATTCATTTCGGCTGGAGGGACAGGCTCAATTGCACCCTTCGCCAGCAGGGTGGCAACCTCCGCACACATGACGGTGGTATGGTATGGCGGACTCCCCTGAAGCGGGGAGGAGCCTGCGCGAACTGAATCGCGTAGCCGAGCCTGATGGTCCTCGCGACCCAGCGGGACAGTCCTGGAAGCTGAAACCAGGCTCCCAGGAACTGCACCAGTGGGGTCATTTGGACCACAGACGTACCCAGGGTGGGGCAGCGAGGCAGCGTTACCGGCCCGGATGTGGGAGGCGTAGTGTGGGGGCACGGTTAACGGATGCATCCTGACAGAGGAGACCAGGGAAGGACGTGCTTTCCACTGGTTTGCTCTGAGAGGAGGCTGGCGACAGAGAGGGATGCGAGTGGCGGGACCCGGGGGTGGCGCACACTGTCATCGCCGGCCTCTGGCTGCTCAGGGATGGGAGTGTCAGTTCTTTCTTTAACCACAATGGGGTGCTGCTGACCCGGGGGCCAGCAGCTGAACAAAAGATTCTCCCCCGGCCCTACACCGGGGGAAGGAGTGGCCCTGCTGCCATCTCCTGGAAAGAACTGCCCATCCCTGAGCTGTCCGGGTCAGGAGCGCTGCTTAGCCTGGTGTTTTTTCGCGGGCTGCGGGGCTGGAGCGGACTGGGGCGCCTTCCTGCGGTTTCCTCTGCGCAGCCCTCGGCGGCGAGCAGGCTGAGGCATCTGCGCAGGCGGCTGGGTGGAGGCAGCAGCTGACCGCCGGGGCATTATGTATTTGATAGCCTCAGTCTGCTTCTGGGCGGCTGAGAACTGTTGGGCGAAGCTCTCAACCGCGCCGCCGAATAGCCCATCCTGGGATATGGGAGCGTCGAGGAACCGGATCCGCTCGCCATCCCGCATATCAGCCAGGGTGAGCCATAGATGTCGCTCCTGGACCACGGCTGTGGACATCACCTGGCCCAGGGAGCGTGCGGTCACCTTCGTCGCCCGGAGGGTGAGGTCGGTGGCGGCACGCAAATCATTTCTGAGTCCCGGGTCACTCCACCCTCGTGCAGGTCACACAGCAACTTGGCCTGGTAGGCCTGAAGAGTTGCCATGGTGTGCAAAGAAGCGGCGGCCTGCCCCGCAGCTCTATAGGACTTTGCCACCAGAGATGACGAAAACCTACAGGCTTTGGAGGTATGCTTTGGGTCACCGCGCCAGGTCGAAGCACTCTACGGACACAGTTGCATCGCAACAGAGCGTTCGACTTGGGGGACCCCAGTGTACCCTTTAGCCACCGCCCCATCGAGGGTGGAGAAGGAGGCGGAGCGATCTCCTCATGCACCTCTGGGAAGAAAGGAATTGGAGGGGTGGCCGGACGGGTGTCCGGACGCGCCACCCCCAAAAAACAATTGTCCAACCGCGAACGCTCAGGTCGGGGCGGAGGGTTCCACTCCAACCCAAGCGTCGCGGCTGCCCGGGAGAGCATGGCTGTCAACTCTGGGTCCGACTCGGGCAATGCTGGCACACCCGAAGGCGGCAGCACAGCCTCATCCTCATCCTCAGATGACTCCAGCCCACCTTGCGATGCCGCGATCGACATCTCTTCGTCTTCCGCGGCGCCAAACGTGACAGTCAGGACAGCAGGAGCCGGCCCCGATGTGCTCGCCTGAACACACGGCGGGTTCGGTGCATGAGAGGGGGGTGTGGGCCGAGGCATGAGCGTCGGAGCTTGATTGCACACCGTCACCCTCAGATCACCCTGGCCACCAGCCAAAGTGCCGCCTCTCGTGGAGACCGCAGATTGGGGTGTGGCAGAGGGAACTCTCGCTCCGGCATCCGCACTGAGTTCACGGAGTCTCGATCGTAACACCGAGATGGCCATGTTCCCGCAGTGGGAACATGAGTCATCCACAAGCGCTGCCTGAGCATGCTGAAAGCCCAAACACGTCAAGCAGCGATCGCGCCCATCAGAAGGAGGAAGAGACTAACCGCACCCAGAAGTACACTGGCGAGACATCCTGAAAAGGACGTGCCACGTGTAAGCTCTTTTGTGAGAAGAAACTTCGCAGTCGATGCCGAAGCGCCCAGGGAAACACACACCAGCTGGATGGAGACCACTGCACAGATCAGCAGGCAGGAAGTATGCGATCACTGGAATGCGCCGTCACACCAACATCGACTGGAAAGCTGCTCGTCTCGAAGAAGCTGACAGAGTCTCAGAAGGCTTGTGAGGAGTGAAGAGGTAGGTACTCTTGGCTCCGAAGCAGAAACGTAATGCGATATTGCCACGTACTTCCTTTTATACCCACGCGGTAGGGCGGAGTTATGTATGCAAATTCCGCATGCCCATGGCATTGGCGCTGCCATTGGGCGTTTTCTAAGATCTCGAAGATGATAGGCTTCTAAGCGAAACCCCCATTCGTTAGTCACTAACGTTACGTCGTAGTGACTGAACGAAAGGGAACTGGTATTACAACCTGACATTTCTCTACCCCTCACTTCTGAAATGATGGCTACGACTGTTGCTTGTCAAGACTGTACGAACATGATCTCCGCTGTAAGCCATGTATGTCACACTGTAGGATCTCAGTTGTTATTAATGTCAGACTGTACAGCAATGTGCGTTGTAACTGACGCATACAAGAAGACTCGTTCAGAGTTTTTCATCAAACCGTGTCTTGTTCGGTGACTGTGAGCTGCATTTGACTGTGACGAAGGAAAAGTCACATTGCAGGACTGTGCCTCAAACTTCTGACAAAAAATTTGATCACAGTGGTCATTATTCAGCTGTTGGCGAACACGTAAAACAAGTAATCAAAATGCTTAAGATTTTGGCCTAGGATCAGATGAATCTTTTAAGATTAAAAAAAATATTCTCAGACACCCAAATCATGGCCAAAATCATAGTGGGAACTTGGCTTGAGGCACATTATGAAAGCTACATAAATGTCCTAATTTAACTAAGGCCTATACTCCTGGCTTAATCTAAGGCCTAGTCCACACGTACAATGGTATTTTTATAAACAGAGTTTTTCCCTCCTTTTTAAAAAAAAAAAAAATCATGTCCACATGAGAACGCAAAACACGCTATGAAGCGCTGTCAAGAGCATGCCAAACCAACAGGTGGCAATATAACCCTAAACCTAAAGCTATGTTGGCCAATCAGAAGCCTGGAAAAAAGGTTCCAGTTCTGACACAACAAGCCAAAATCTCACTCTCCACACGACCCCACTGAAACCGGAGTTTCTAAAAATGTTCCCCCTGGCAGGAGCTTTCAAAAAAATTCGGTTTCAGTGTCCGGATCATTCATATGACAGAGAAGACTGCTCAAAATTCAAAATTCAGCATTGCCATTACAGGATATTTTAAAATCAATTGAAATAGAAAATGGTTGAACAATAAATGCATATTTAGTGAGCATAAGAGCTTTTTGAACTGTAGTGTAAACCTTTTTTTTTCTTGCTTCTACAGCAATTGTTTACACAGAGCTGTGCATATAGTCACTAAACCGTCCTGTGAAAAAAACTTGATCACAAGTGGTCAAAGGAGACCACTACGCACGTTACCCATACCTGTCAAGTTTTGGATTTGAAAATAAGGGACATTTTTTGGCGCCCACCGCAAGCAGTCCCACCACCCCAACCAAGCTCCAGTATCCCTTACATTTTAAGACAGGTGTTATAGCCCAAATGAAAACACAAAAGGGTATATATGATGAGCATTTGTTTAAAGGCTAATTTGCATATTTTCTGTTCATTTAACATTGCTTGTCTTTACATTTTATTTTCATTCCACACATTCTTTTCATTTCATATTGCTTTTCTTTTACAGATTTTCTTTAAGCCTGTTTTGGGAGGAGTGTATTTGTGGGCTGGGCCAGAGAGGTTCATTTTACATAAGAGTAGAGCACAAACAGTTCTGTTGTCTAATGTCATCCTATTCTCTGTAACAATCTTTTGTACCATGCTAAATACCCTTTCTGAACTTGCATTGCTATGGGCAGGGCTCGACATGAACGCTTGTCCGGGACAAGTGGATTTTTTGAAGGGGCAAGTGAAAAATAATGTTACTTGCCCAACGGACAAGTATCCTGAGTAAAATGTCAAAACAAAAAATAACTAGGAATCACCAAAGTGCAATAATGATTCTGCATTCAGTGTAAGCGGAGATCGATAGTGGATAATAATATCAAACGAACTGACGTTAACAAGGTTGAGCTGTTGAGGCTCGCGCAGCCTCTCGAGGAGAAAATCGAAAAAAAATGAGCGCCGCTCATACAAAGAAACTCAGTTAACATACACAGTTAAAATGGTGTAGTTATTTATAACATATGATACAGGTAAGAAACATCACACTAACAAGAGTGTTGTTTACCTGAATACCATCACGACTGGAAATGACACTGATTTCATACGCCAGTTCCATAAACAATTAATTCACATTAAGTCACTTACATTTTATAATTAAATTCGCTGTCCCATTGATCACGGTATTTACACGAGGGTTTGTTTGTTTGTTTTTTGGCAGGAGTGCCTTAATCCGTCTCTATAGTTACATCCATCATCCGTCTCTGTTTAGTTTTTTTCCCGCGTTGTCACTCGTCATCTGACCTCACACACTAACCTCGCGACAACTGACACCTATACTGTAGGCTACTGCAGATGGCAGTTATCGCGAGGCTAGTTACAGAGCTCAGATTGGAAATGTTTTTGTTTTTTTACTCCGGTATTATTGTTTTTTAATAACGCAGGTTAAAATACGGGAGATTTACAGGAAAATACTAATACGGGAGGACGGCGGGAAAGAAGGGTAAAATACGGGACTTTCCCGGCCAAAACGGGATACTTGACAGGTATGACGTTACCACCAGAAGTAAATGCCGATCAGCCTCATCTGACCACTTAATAAGGGATTTTCAATCTGCTGCAGTCTTTTTTGGAAGTTGGTTTTGGAGCTTGTGTTTGTTTGTGAGTTTTTTTTTATAAAGGCACCTCTTTTTGAGTTGAGCTATTGATGGACTGGTCACATAAACTTTAATGAACTGTGAAGTATCAGTGGACCATTGGAGATTGGGGTCGGTTGAGGTTGCTTAAGTTGATGTTTTGGAGGTTGCCCAGGGGTCTGAAGTGATCGGTTTGGCTCTAGAGGGAGTTAGTGATTTGGAGGGATTGCTTGGCAGAGCGGGAGTGGGGGCGGTGATTCTCATTATTAAATTCAGTGGGGTGCGTGCCTGAAGGCCTCTCTGTTGGAAGTTGTCCTTTTAGGCAGAGGTAGATATGAATGGCAAGCGTCCTCTGCCATTATACTGCTAATAGGAAAGGTCAGAGGGCACATTTAACCCCCATTTCTTTTATCCTGAAGCCGCTAGCTGATCCACACTGTCACCTGCATGTTAGCATCCAACTGAGAGACTTGTTTTCTCATACTGACACACACATGAAACAAACAGATACACATTGTTTGGTAACAGTACTCAAAGCTTTTCCTTAATGTTCGGTCTATTGTTCAATTTATTCAAGATAAAGCACAAACCGGCACCATCAGCAACAATCAGTTCAACTACGTTCACTATAGTTTCCAGCTATACTTGTTGAGTAAACTGAATATTGCAACACATTAGAATGGTTACTGCTGTAGTATGTACTATTTGACCTGATAAATGAGAAACTAATAATTATGCTTCTTTGAACAACCTGAAAATATGATGATGCCACTTATTAGTGCATTTTATTATTTTAATTTAATGAATTGGAATATTTGAAAATTCATTCATTATCTAAACTTGAATATTTGATTAAAAATTTTACTTTTTCACCAAATAAAGCACAATTTCTGGAATTTTTTTCACAATTCATATATTGTGCTGTTTATGTTCCTTTTATATTTTGTGTTATTTGTGCTTTACTGGTACACGGCCTTGCTCAAATAGCCTCTACACTCAATTGCTAACTGAGACACACAGAGCTACAGTCTTTAACTTGTTTGACTCTGTTCTCCTGATTTGTGTCAGATGGAAATGTCCTATTTAGTAGAGCAAGAGTGTGGAAATTAGAATATGTAGACTCTCATGTGTCTCTAGCTCTCTTTGTGTTGGAATGAGCCTCTGACTGAACATTGTCAGCGACACGTGACGTAATAAAAGTATTGCATTTCGATGTTAAATGTGGATAGTCAAATTACTTTTTGAGTTGCATCAAGTGTGGTTAGTCTATTAGCACAGTATGTGGCAGGGAAGTTCCCACAGTGTAAACAAGATTTTGTGTATGCATATACTTATGTATGCACATTCACATGGAAATATGATGGGATATATTTGATGTAAACCCTTCCGTGTTGTGTAGTCAAAACACACATTATTGTCTCAATGCACATTTCTTGAAATTAGACACAGTTATCCTTAGTAGGTAAGGACAGTATACACTGCTTTCTCCCACCAGATTTCTCACCCATTTAACTCTTTGCTTTTGAAAATGTAACAGTGACGCCAAAGAAAAAGCAGCACGTATAGCAGCTGTTGACTTTTGTCACCTGGTTTTAGTTTTTATGAGTGCAGCAGAATTCTGCCGCCTGGCACAACATCATCACGCAAATGAAGTTTAAATTTGCATGCATATAACATAAAAATAATAAAAAATCAATTTTTGTGGGATTATGTCATTTGTGTGTGTGTGTGTTCCAGTGATCTGCACATGTGGAGGAGTATTGTTTGAGCTATAAATTAAAGGGGAAGAGTGTTTGTGTATATATTTGAGTGTGTGAGAGATGAATGAACATCGAGGTCAGTGTGTCATGGGATACGGTACCTACCAAACGGTAGTGGGTGGTCTCTACATTCTCTTTAACTCAGCACATTTCCCTTAAACACTCTAAGCCTGTTCAACAGCCACGCTAATTAACCAGAAAAACTCCAATCTCTTTTACAGTTAGGCTTTTTACGTGTTTACCTTCTTACTCTTCATCTTGGCATCACTAGAAATTGGGGTCAGTGGAATACAACCAGGGTCCACTAAGCTTAGTGCTCAGCGCTATGTTATGTGTCAAAAACACTCGCCCCATATGACATGGTCCAGTCTGAGCCGGGCTCGATGCTAACGTCCTGATCCGGGATTGGGTTCCTACTAAGATGGGGGTCTTGTTTTGACAGATGATAAGATTACAATTCTCAGGGTCCTTCAAAAACACATTTGTCTAGCCGCAATGAGAGCTGTGTTAGCCAAGTAGAAGTGAGAGGGAAAATAAACAGAGCAATAACAATGAGTGATAGGCTTGAGGGAAAAAAAACAGGAATGGAGAAAGAGCCGGGGTGAAAAGGAAAAACATTAAGATAGAAAACTTTCTTTGTTTGTTGAGTAAGCAGCTAACTGCTTAATTATAGTAATCTTCTGATAACCCTTCTGATAATCTCACAGCCCTTGCTATAGATTCAGTCACATTGGAAAAGACTGCATTGTATTTGAAATATCATGTTTGTCTACAAATATCAGACTTGCGTCTTAAAAAGAGATGTTTTTTTTTTCTCTATCCTGTTATTAAAAAACGGACTTAAGATATATTATTTAAAGGTGCAGTATGTAATATGGACAGCTAGTGGTTGAAATGGGTACTGCAGTTCAATTTCAAAATATTTGTTGTTTCTCGTGGATAGTAAAACATGTTTGCAACATTTGTCAAGTTCATGGATAAGTGTGTGTGAATTTATTAATCATTTTGAGTCTAAAATCATCCCATATTCCAACACAGAACGCAAATTTCAAATATATACAACTATGATTGGCTGTAGCATTGTTTTTCAGAGAAACAAGTATGTGAACTTTGCATGTTTCCTAAACATCTGCAAACATTTTATAGTATTTTTATCCTTTACACTGTAAAAAAAAAAAAAAAAAAAATTGTAAAAATTGTGAAAATTGATCATTACATATTGGCCCAATAAAGGACTTCCAAATAATTATCCCCATGCAAAAAGATGCATTGTACTAATCATAGCTTAAGGTCTTCACTCAAAATTAAAATTGTACATTCACTGAACATATTTAATTGTGCTCAGTGTACTATGAAGTCGAATTGAAAAATCCATGTTGGGTGAACAAGTCCTACGTCTGAAAAACTGTATACGCATGCGCAAAATGCGCTTGAGGAAAACCGTTCGTGTGGAGATTTCAAATGCGGAGCGCGGGAGCAGACTGCTGAGCCAAACGGTGCTGAAGACCGAAACAAACATTCCCAAGAGAATAGAGAGATATTCATCGTCACAAGACGTTTGTGAGTATTGAGCACTGAAATTATTCTCCAGAGTTTTGCTTCATGACCCGGTATGAAGTTTAAAAGACATTTTGTATAAACATGAGTTCATGCATTCATTGGTTTCATGAGTGTGTTCTCGTTTACTACATAATTGTCTAATGGTAGCCATTAGTTTTATTTTCCTCATGTCTTAGCCTATATGTCTAAAATAATAGGTAATAAGTAAATTAAGTCATTTGTGTGATATATGCGGCATGCGACCGTTGAACGCGGTGCTGTTAGATTGCATTTGGCGTCGGCCTCTCTCAGGGCTTAAGTTATTGCCTTTTAATATCAAACACGTCAAGCTCGTGATTTTCTTATTCGTCCATTCATTCTTCTCATCCTCATTATATAATGAAGAACTTCTGTTCTGTCATTTGCCAGATGTGATGCAGGGAAACTTTGCCATTAATGTTAGTTTTTATTTTTATTTGCAGGTTTTTAGTCTATGCAGTGCCGCGTTTTCTTCATCCCATTAATAAATCCTGTTATGCAGAAGACTTCTTGACTTCTTGAATATTCAGAGTTTTTCCTTATTGAAAATAAGGTATTTTCACCAAATATCCTGTGTTGGAATTTACTTGTTAATAAAGTAACATGATAAAATGTCAACCCTGTTGTCTGTGTTCTGTATTTTGCTTAATATATTTATGTTTTTAGTCATTTTTGTCTTTTGGGACAGTGAAAAATAAACAATTGTTACTACAATTTAAAATATTTAATTGGACCAACCATACAGTTTCACTGTAAAACATTTCTCCAATTCAAAATTTTCTAGTGACCAATCACATTAACATTTTTTAGTTGGCCAAATTGAAAAAATGTAGATGTGATCGTTGGTAAATTACATTTTTCCATTGGCTCAACATATTATTTCTAATTGGGCCCATGTTAACAGACTGTTGCCACAATGGATAAAATTCAATTCACAGAAACTCAATTTGGTCAATTGAAAAATTTAGATGTGATCATTCACTAGAAAACTTTGAATTGGAGAGGCCTTCAATTTTTTACAATGTAATACATTCAAAGAAATTACATACAGCACCTTTAAATGTCATATCTATTTAATTTTGATCATTTTGCAAACCTTTGGATAGAGATTTTCTTGCTTGCCATTCATCCTTTTGTAAACTTTTATAGTATTTGGCTTTCTACGTCTCTAAGTTAATTGAGCCTCTTTGGGTTCAGACCAGCTAATATGCATTTCAAATATTTGTTTTGTTCTATTCTTGGTGTGAACCTTTAGTATGGAAACCTGTTTCTTCCTCAAGTAATAAAATAAGGTAAATAAAAAAAGGTAATTGAGTTATATAGAAACAATATATATAAAGTTACGATTCTGAGATATAAAGTTACAGTTAGGAGATTGCATTTAAGAGAAATAGCTATGGTTTAAAGATATCGCAATTCACTTTTTTTGAGGCAGAAACTACTTCAGTGATGTTTTCCAGGTAAGCACACTCCTAAATATGACATTTTCCAGATGACAACACATGCATTGAACCATTGGGGAAGAAACTCCTGAGAACATTTACCATTTTTAGTAAGATCCTGTTTTGTTATAAATTGATTAATCTAGTGAGAAGATGGTTTGCAGAGAGCTAGAAGCTGGTCAGACTGATGTCTGCTTATTGTAAGAATAACCCACTGTTCTGAGTTAGTTTTGAACATTCACTGTAGTTTGTCTGATCAAAAAAAGAAAAGGCAAGGTCGCATTCCTCAGAGGCGTGTGTTGACTCTTCTGGACAGCTGGAAACTACAGTCTCTTTCCTTTAAAAACACAGACCAAATGACTGCCAAAAGGAAAGGTTTGAAAATGACAAATATTGATAGAAACAGGAATGGAGAGAGAGAGAGAGAGAGAGAGAGAGAGAGAGAGAGAGAGAGAGAGAGAGAGAGAGAGAGAGAGAGAGAGAGAGAGAGAGAGAGAGAGAGAGAGAGAGAGAGAGAGAGAGAGAGAGAGAGAGAGAGAGAGAGAGAGAGAGAATGGAGTCTTAAGCCTTTTGTCAGGGAGCAGTCAGTGTGAAATACTAAAGGCAGCATTAGTAAGCCTTGGTTGCCTTTCTGGCTTACGTTTGAGCATTAGCTGCTCTGTTTATTGTTTGCTGGGCTTAAACCCTTTTTGCATGGTAGATATAACAATGTTTCCCAAGCATATCATCAAAATTAATATCAAAGCATTTCCATTTATTTTCACATGCTGTATGTGCACTGAATACAAAAATTTTCTTAATCATTATTATCTTGTTCTACATAAAAGTTTTCAAAATCACAGCAAGATT